>CAXKVY010009313.1:0-38180 GCA_964058915.1 Tetropium fuscum | reverse complement strand
TACATAGCTCAAGTACATGTACATGGTGTACAAGGATAGGAATTCTTAAGGAATAGGATCTGTATTTAAAGATATAACTCGCAATCTAGATGTTTCACTTGGTGATTATTACAGCAACTGCATTCATTAAATAATGACGATCACCAATTAGAAAATTTACTAAAGAACCAAATTTCAGTGACAACGTCAGCAATAAAAAAACTTTAATTCCACGATCCAAAAGTAACGTGTTGATGAGGCTACATTTAATATTGATATCAAAGAAATACACACTCACAAAAATTATCACATCATCGAAAATGTTGCATAAGTTTGATGGTGTTTATATTTAGAGTCGTTTTTCCGAAATGGATGATTTTTTTTTTGGATGATAGGTTGACTCTTCCATAATCATTTTCTACTGATTTCTTTAAAAAAAATGGTTTATTTATCAAATACCGGGTGTTACAATGATCTTGCGTTTTGTTCCGACAAATTGTCCTGTGGAGTTCATCTGCAACAACTGCAAATTACAATTCATAGCTGACTAAAGCCTCATCTTTCAGTAACATTTTCTTTTTTGATTCACTTAATTATCTCTGTTATTAAAGGAGATACGTAGTTTTTAGCACAGCATGTTTCTGTTGGTTCAATATAAACTTAATATTGAAAAAAGTGAGTAGCAGGCATTGCACAAAAAATAAGATAGTATCATCAGTTTTGCAAACTGTCAGTTTGTTTCTATGCAATTATTGTTGAGATCGATTTACACGCTTTTATTGATTTTTTTTGTAAATTACTTCACCAAATGAATGGTTGACAACGTTTAACACGGCATTTAGCTGATGAAGAGCCCATAAGAGGAAATTTCCTTGATTGAAGATGGGCGAAGTCCAAGGTACGTGGCCAATGTGATTGGTACTCAACAAAGTACCATTTCAAGAGTTATAAGGCGATACAGGGAAACTGGACAGTACTCTAGAGGAATTGACAAGGACGTAGAAGAGTTACTACAGCTATGAAGGACCGATTTTTACGAGTTACAGCCCTAAGGACTCGGCACTGTACTGCTCCAGCACTTCGAATGGAATTCGTAGCAACTGGAAATGTAAATATTTCTTTACAGACTGTTAGAAATAAAGATAAAGAACATCTTTCTACAATCTACAATTGGTTAATAAAAAAATATTAAATAAATTAACAAAAAACATTATCTCTATATATAACCTTATATACATACATACATACGTACTTACCTACTATAAATAATATACACCTACATAATATTAACATAACTCAAATTAAAGTAATAATGAAATATAAAATAGCCTAAGTTCGTAGGGTTTCTTGACTGCTCTTCCCTATGATACTAATCGAACAGTCTAGTAACCTTAAAAATTAATTAAAACTGTAATTTTTGCCTATGTCAAATATGTCATAAATAAAATACTCTTAAGTAATATTATCAGACGTTTTATTGCTACCATCCCGAGATAAACCCTCTAAAAATAAATAAATATAGCAAAGAAATAAGAAGATAAATATATATAAAATTCTTTGCTATTCATATTTATTTTGTGAAAAGTAATCTTGGGTTTGTAGCATTTCATTACATAGAGAAATAAGCAAATAGACGAATAAGAAGGAAGACACACTTACCAGTGCTATATCTGGACATACATACGGAAATGAACCACTTAGAAGTTGTACAAGTTCTTTCACCTTTATTGAGGATCTTCAGAACAGTATACGATTTATTTCATTGATCATTTATACTTATATATTTTTATATTTATATCATCTGCAGTTTTCAATCGCAATATAATTAGTTTCAATCTACTTCTATAGCTTCTCGGCGACATAAAAATATTACATCGTAAAGAATAAAGTCGGGGCAATCAATAAATAACAGTTTTTTCATCTTAGCGTCTCGCCAATGTTGACCAACGCATTTACCGATCCCAGTAACCAATTCACATAAAAAATAAAATGATTTACGTTATGAAAACATGTTGCTATATATAATTCCTTTTGTTTGTTTCAGGCCGTTCGTATCAGGGAATCAACGAAGAAATAATATGGGTCAGCATAGGGATGGGTATTGCCATCGCTGTATTGATAACAATAGCACTTTGCTATATCATGAGAGAGAAATGCATAGAACGCAGGGAGTATTATATAACAGCATGAGCTGTGGTGCCGGTATAGTTATAAAATGTAGACGGTAGGCTAAGAGGATTTTTATTTTCAAGGGACTTGGAGCAGTATTAGTTGCCATCAGTATCGCAGATAAAAGTTTCCTAACCAATAAGCATGATGATTTATGTTTATGTCACCATTTTAAACTGCGTAACTTCAAAAAAAAATAAACATAGGTACATAAGAAAAATATATGACCTCAGTAAAAATATGTCAAATATATTCAATAGTATTTTTAATAAATTCAAATATATAAAACTTATAATAATTTCCAATATTTTTTTAGCTGCATATGTAACTATTAGTGATGCAGTGAATATTAAATTTACAGATTCTCTTTCATGTCTTAGACTTGTAATATGACTATAGGGTTATAATATAATTAAAGGCAAATAAAAATTTAAAGGTAAATTTAAGGCAACTAATATTAACTACAATGTGCCGTCTGCATTTAACCGCTCAAAATACCTGGTGTCTCGGACCTTATGGTACAAAGTTGATCAAATTTCGAGTAGAAAGTGGTTCGAAAGTGAAACGTCGTAACAATAAATTAGACATTCGACAGTAAGAAATGTCAGTATTCTGGATTGTTCTTATATTGCATTGAAATAGTACCAAACAAGTGGTGCAGCCTTGCGTCAAATGAGGTAGTTCTGATTTTTTTATATGTTGTATGTGATGAAGTGGGAATAACAAAACCAATTTTTCCACCTCTGAAGCCCTCCGGATGATTGTTAAATATTTGAAATCCCATTAAATTTTCGGATTTTTTTCAGTTTTTTTCATTAATTCTCCTACGCTAATTGAATTCTTTTCATTTTGTTGAAAATTTAGTCTACTTAAAAAGTGTATACCTACATAGTGACATTTGACGTAACAAAGGTCCTTGGTGGTAAAAATTGACAAAAATTCAACGGTTTTTAAAGTTTTTACCAATGATCCAGAGGGTTTTCGAGGTGGAAAACTCGGATTTGTCATTAACGCAAAAAATCCAAACCTACTTCATCTGATGCAAGGGAAAATGTACCAATTCTATATAGACTATTAACTGTTAATATACGTGCAAAATATTATACGTAATACAAGTGGCTTGGATTCAACATACTACTAAAATACAAGTTCCCTTAAATTCCACCAATGGCCAATGAAAAATAATCTTCAAAATACGTTAAATATTGCAAATTTTATAGTTCTGCACATATTTGCAATACATATATATTATTATTATTCACACATACTGGTTTTACAAATGGTTACTCCCGGTATATTACATACTTATACTACTTTGATAGTTTATAATACCTATACTACTTTGATAGAAGATAATTTGATTCCTATATCTTACTTATGACAACTAATTTCAGTTTCTGAGAAATAACAACTTAAAAATACTTTATAAATATAAAATAAATTTATAAAGGGTTTTCCAATAAGTACGATAGGATTTTAAAATGAATTAAAATAAATATTGTATTTCAGATATAACCGTTTTCTTTGGTCCTGTTCTTTTCTTCGGTGTCATTTGCTTCTTCTCGCATCAGTCGTACTGAAACATAAGATCGATATTATATTATACTCACCCGTTGTCCAGGATCTGGGTCTTTGGCCACTTGTGAGGTGCGGCTTCCTTTGGATCGTAGTGCGCCAGCCGGATCAGCGGATTCCCGTGGTCCTCTACGATGGCGTAGAGCTTCTTGGTGTGGTACTCGATCATCTATGTGGCCGTCTTGTACTTCAAATCCCTTGGGATGACCTCGTTGATCACATACCAAGGGGCACCTACTGCAGTCCGAAGCGCTATGTTTTCCACTGCTTGGAGATCCTCTTGAGATGCGTCTTCGCTGCGTATCCCCTTCCGGTGGATGCGTAGGTCAGCTGGAAGCGTAAGAAAGTCAGGTTCAGCCTCTTGTCGCCAGCTAACATTGGGTACAGCATGGCTCGGGTAAACTTTGCCTTTTTCGTAGTGGCATCCATATGGTCCTTCCATGTCAGGGCTCGATCCAGGGTCACGGCAAGGTACTTGACGTTGTTCTCCCACTGGATGTTGACGTCGTTCATGGCGCCGTATCCTGTTCTTGATTTCGCCTACACCAGCGAATCCGACGAACCCAATTTCGATTACCTTGTTCAATAAATCTAAGGACTGATCTGGCGAATGCAGCACGTTTAATGTTTCATCTTAATGCATCAAGTGTATGTGGTCTGTTTGCATAGACCTTAGAATTCCCACAAGAAATAGCCCCACAAGAAATAATCTACAGGAGTTAAATCACTTCTTGTAGGACAGTGAACAGTTACATTCCTTGAAATTATATCGTGAAACTTTTCTTGCAATACGTCAATAGTTTCATGAAGAGTGTCACAGTTGGCACCATATTGCTGGAACCATATATTATCCTCCAAGAAGAATTCAAATTCCATTTATTTTGTTATAGTGTAGTAGCGCACCAGAAGCTCGCACAACATGTTATCTGATATATTTCTTTCAGTAACTGTTAGTAGAGGGATTATACATCATAAAACCACAAAAATTACTTCTGGGGTGGCGCGGAACCCACCCAAAAAACATCCCTTTGGTAAAAAAACCATTTTTTCGCTAATAACTCCCTTAACCGTTGAAGAACCGTTTCTGCCTAGCTTGCTTAGTTTTCGAGCAAAGAAGTACAAAGGAAGTAAATACTCCCATAAAGAAATGCATGGCAGGTAAATTTGCTGGTGTGTTTAGGAACCCATGTCAAATTTTGCGCCCGGATATTCTTAACTAATATAGTCAATTGTATAACAATAAAGAGAATAATAAATAGTATTACTTAAGCAAAAAACTCGGACAAAGAATAAAAACATTTGTCGACTAAAAATAATATTGGTTTTTTCTTAAACTGATATAAATTATTATCATTTTTTTTGTAAGGACAGATATTTATGTATATATTATGAAACTAAATATGTTTCAACTTGACCTGTCGCCTCGTATGTAGGTACTTGATGCTAACCAAAACCCCTATAACGGCAAAGAGGCATCTGGTATTATTGGGTACAAAATAGTTTGCTTTGCCCTTACGACTGAACTCATTTCTACTTAACGTGTCAGTACTGTCAGTTGAGTGGTTATGTGTAATTTTAAGTGGTAATTTTGCATAGACAATTAAACAAAGACGAATAAATTGTGCGTGTTGTTACTAGTTACCTGGATATTAGGGTGAGTAATTTACTGAGTACTTTTACATGCTTATTTCTTAATAAAATTGTTTATTCGAATGTATGCTGAATTAATGTTATATGAGGTTTTTACATCTACTTAGCGCTGCGGTGCGACGACGTGGGCGGATCACCCCGTCAGATGGCTGTTAGCTGCGGTGACACAGTCTTAATTACACTCGTGTGTATATGGGTAGATTTCCTACCTTGCAGAGGAGTTGTCTAAACTACTAAACTCAAGTTAAGTGACAATATGTCACAATAATTTTCATAAATTTTTTTTGATAATAACCAAACGTTCTTGGGGGGCATATGCAGCTATAATAAATTGTTTTAGTATACTGACAATAATTGACAACTGATGACAGGTATAAACTTTATTGTCATGGTTACCATATCGTTTAAAAATCATATCTACATTGGAAAGCCCTTATTTGTACCAGAAATATAACTACATAGCCCATCATATTAGTATACCTAAATAGAAAAAAAAAATTATAACGGTTTGCCATTTGGTGATTATAGTCGCCAACGTAAGATTTTTAAAATCAAAAAAGTTATAAACTGAAAAGTGGTCGCTACACCTCCAGAAACCACCCCTAACGTGCACGCTGGGGTTTCAAGTGCTTTTCTTGAAAAAGGTCGATCTCAAAAAAAAAATATATTCACTAAAAATATTCCCTATGAAATTTGCTACAAATAAGTCTCTATACCCGATTCCGATTGGCCGAGTATCGAGTTCTGGGCAATCAATCAAATAGATGGGTTGCCGATAACTTTCTTGGTTTTAGAAAGTCTTACTTTAGCGGGAAGAACCCCAAATTCCAAAACGTTGCTTAAGCCTTAAAGCTTTTGATGCAAAATCAGATACTACCCCTAGATCCTATAAATAAGCTTAAATTGATATTTATATAGAAATTTAGTAAACTAAGAAATAAATGGTGTTCCCAAGAGTTTTCTTAAATCAAGGTTCTAAACAAATACTTGTTAAAACTCTTATGAGAATGTAAAAACAGTATTACTGAATCTAACAGGAATTTAGACTGCAGTTCAAACGATATATTGATATAAAACGTCTTTTTAAAATACCTATGTGATAAATTAAATTATAACTAAAACTGTGCCAAATATATTTAGTCTGTATATTGCCTTAATGAGCGTCGTAATGTCCTTTTTCGATAACATTCTAATTAAACGAGAATATATTTATTTGTTTTTTATTAATTTATTAATTTTAAATACTAATTTATATTTTTTATTCACTAAGTCTACTAATAAATGCAATAAGTATTGATCTCTTCTGCGTTTATGTAAGTCATGTGGAATCGAATGCGTTTCTTGTTCACCAATTCTACGATGAGCTCGAGGTAATTGCGTTCCAAGTAATTCCAATCATGCAGTAGCTCACAGTGAATAATGATGCCGCAATTTAAACTCACTTTGATAGGCATAGTTACAAAGGTTTTGTTGCCATCCGTTTTATTTAATTACTAACGGACGTGCAAGAATATACGTTGCGACAAAATCGAGATTACAGATTACAATAAAAAAGAGCAATGTTTGTTTTGCTGCAAAATTTTGCTCGCAAACTTGGTACTTTAAGATTAATTGATAATGATAATTAAATTATGTATGCAAGACTAAGAATGTTGACATTAGGAAGCGCATCAAGGATTATATATATGCCAAACTTAGCCAGGGTAGATAGGTTAAAATAGAAATAGATTCAGATAGGTACCTACGAAATATTAGAAATTACTACTGTGTAATATTTTAAATTAAATAGGATGTTTGCGACTTTGTATATTGTGAGCAGTTGATTTAATTACATCAAAGGTAGCTAAGTATTCCTTCTATATTAGGGAATTTGTAAGGATTTCATTCGTAGGATCCTTACTTATATCCTTTTAAATCAGAACTAACTTTGCTATCATGACCTTTGCAATGAAAAATTTTGAGGAAATTTTCGACAAACATTTTTTACATTATTTTCTTCATGCAACAATTTTTTTATTGACTTGGAAAATTTGCGATTATTACACTATGAGCGAAGAATTCTTGTCTTAAACAGTGAAAAATTGATATTTCAATTAAATGCTGTGTGATTTGTTGCATTATTTGAATGGAAATTAAACAATTTTATATATTTTATAACTTTTCCAGAGCAACATATTTTTTTCAATTAAGTACCTAACGTTTGCACGCTTTTTTACTATTTCGGCAAAAAAATTGCATACCACCCAAATCGACCCGTACAGTACGGGTAAACTGCTAAAAAATTTGAACGTCTGAATCGTTATATGGTAGGTACATCAATCGAAGAAGGTCTTGATAGCTATCAAGACGGGTAAAACGTATCTACGCAGTTGCTCGAGCTATGATGGAGGTCTTATTTACCGAGCTGCCACCGACACTGGCATCAGCTTCACATTTTCATACGGGTTTGTTATCAAGGGAAGGAATGGCTCTTCGACGATGAATTAATCCTTAATTGGGGATAGAAGCATCAGAATTTCACGCTGACAATAATGACAAAGGACCACGTACATTTCTAATGGAAATTCAAATTTTCTGAAAATATATTATGATGCAGTTCTCGACGTCCTGATTAAAAGATCTCTACACAACTCAATCCTATGACCAGTTTTTGAGTTATGGCTCGTCAAACTTGGCTTTTTTTGAATTTAAGATATTTTTTCTACACATATTTGTCTATATTTCCTTTACAAACGTTAATTTAAATGTACTAATTTAAATTAAAACTTTTTATTCTAGGTTGTAGGCTTTATGGTGTCTTCTTAAAATGTGGCACAAACGTTTGTACAGGGTCTTACAGGGTATTTATAATAATAAAATCATACTAATAATCATAATAAATCATACCCATTAATAAATGGCAGGACAGGAAGCAGAAATGACAAAAATAAGCCATTTACATCTAAAAGATGACAGCAGCTTCTAGTGCCGATTGGAATAATATCCTGACGAATAAAAATATCCAGTCTACATTCAAAGATTCCACTCTCAAAGATAATCTGTAGATATTATTCATTGCATTGCAAATAAGACAGCCTTGAAGTTTGTTTTAAAACATTGAGTTTCATACAGGCATCGTTATTTTCCAACTTCTGCATTTCACGCAAAATTGAACGATGACAGTTTAAAAAAATTCTTGTTTCAGGATTAACATGCTTTTCAGCTAAACCATCTATATTTGCTCTTTGACCAATCGCTATTTGCTGTATTAATTCATTTGCTGCGCCATATAATAAAGCCACTTGCTGTATATTAAAATGTCTATCGCAAGTATAACATACTACATTATTTAACCGGAGTGCCTTTTATAATATCAATCTACTGAATTGCTTTTGATCACTTTACAATATTTTCATCCGAATGGTGCAGGAGAAGTAGTATCTCGAGACGGGCAAAAAATGAACACCCGGTATAGGATTTTTGATCAAAAACTATAGTAGGAATTATTTAGTTTGCTTTTGGTAATAACATATTAAATAGTAAGTAAAATCTAGCCGTTGGTTTTTTATTCTACACAATTGATCGAATTTAGTTATTTGCGATTTTCTCTAAATTGACATTTTTTGCCGCCACTATTTTGTGTAAGACCCAGTACAAATTTTTGTGCCACATTTTAAGAATACACCATAAAGCCTACAACCCGGAATAAAAAGTTTTAATTCAAATGTACTAATAAAGGAAATATAGACAAATATGTGAAAACAAATTATAAAAAATTCAAAAAAAGCTCAATTTGGCGACCTAACTCAAAAACTGGTAATAGGATTGAGTTATGTCAATGAGAACTTTTAATCACGACGTTGAGAGACTACATATAAAATTTTCAGAAAATTTGGAAGTCCGCGTGGTCCTTTCTCCAGAATCGTTGCTGATGAATATATCCTGTAACTTAGTTACCCAAATCAGACATGCGTCGTGATAACCAACTTGTACTCCTTAATTTTCGTGTCAATATCTGATTTAACCGGTTTCATTTATATATTTTACCTAGAATATATAAATAATATTAGGTATATAATTTTAATGGTTGTACATACATACATAACCGCTTATAACATTTTGCGTGGCTTAATTGCTAATCTATCATCTTTTTCCTGTAGGAAAATGTTTCTAATCGCCTCTGCCTTTTTCGAAAGTCGTCAATTTGGTATGTATAAAAAAATTATAGATACTGTACTTTTATAAAATATAATTGCAAGAAAAAATTCATGAAACGCTCGATAATAAAATTGCAACCTTATGGGTGCCTATCAATAGAAACATGTAAAAATTACAACTTTGAAAAAATTATCAATAGCTGATTTTTCAGGATTTACTAAAAATGTATGGAATCCAATTATTGAATTGTCCGACAAAATACATTTTCCGACTTTCCAGTCCGACGCGTGAAAATCATCGATTTCACGAGGACCCAAAATTTATTAATAACTGTCGGACAAAAAGAAATTATTGTATCTCAACATGTAGTACAAGTGTAGGACAATTACGATTACTTCAAGGTATAATTTCGTCCAACATCCTGTTTATTTTATAATACAATTTCTGGAATGTACATATATATGAATTTTACTGTAGTGTAGATCTAAACATTTGTCCTTTTTCTGTGGACCAACTTAGCTATGTATAACTTTAGATTTAGATAATACAGATGTAAATATCTACTTATACCTATGTATTATTCGAAGATTGACATATTACCTATTGTTTTACGTGGTGTTAATGTATATATTATTAATGTACTGTAATTCTTATCTTTGTAATAAAGTCTGTTTACAATGTGTCTCTCATTGTATATTACATACTCTATTGCTAAATAATATAGTGTTTATTAACTGTCTTAGAGATGTCGGTTTGAATTAATTGAGCTTGGTAAATAGCTGCCCAGTAATGTTGTAGAGTACACTATAATTCACCCTGCATATATTTGGTTACCTGACAAATAGGCCTCTCATCAATCCAGGAGTCACAAAATATTTTGTTCTTTTATTAACCTGTCGGCGGATCAGATTTTTAACCGTGGGTTTTCGTCGATGAGGATATTTTGTTGAAAACCTGATTCTGTTAGCATTTTATAGATACCCTTAGAATGTATCCCTTAAGCAAGTAAGCGGTAGAGAAATTTCAGCCAGACAATTACTGCTTTTATTTATACCTTTGTTACGCCACTGAGTTCGTAAAATAAGTGAGTACTGTCCAGAAGAAAAATACACTTTATTAACTTCCAAACAACAAGTTGTTTACAATGATAAATCATTACTGAACATTTTTAATTACCTGTTACTTGATCTTGTCTCTAAGAGCGTTTAAACTACACTGACTAATATCTCGTTCGGCTGGCCCTTATATACTATTTTCAATGTTTTGGAAAGTTCTAGAAGCTTGGCAATTATTCCTTTCTATTCTAGATTGTTCTCACCTGTTCCATCTCATTCTAGATTATTCTCATTTATTCCATCCCATTCTAGTTTGTATAAAAGGCTTCTCAAGAGTTCTACAGGGGGTAGTCAACATGTTCTTGCACCGCAACTATTCTAAATAGGGCCAGCGGCGCATCTCGGTTATTTAAAGGCCTAGAGGGTTGAGACTTCGCCCATGGTGGGTTGTATTTGGCACCCCCAGATGCGATGTTGCCACATCGTCGGGTGCGGTGTTGCCAGATTGTGCAGTTTTTCCCTAGATCTAGGGAATTTTCAATATATCGTGCACAATCGCTTCTGATGATTAAGTAACACCTTATTAACTTAGCAGTGGGGTATTTTCGCAGTTCTTTAACAATGGCAGCAGAAAGTAAATGGAGAAAGAAGACACCCTTACTTTTTATTTTTTTTTGTTTAGGTCTAAAACAAGCTGTAAAAAAATAAATAAAATGCCGGCAAGTGGAAACCCAATTAATAAGGCATGGTCAATACTAATTTTTAAAATCGTAATAGAATAGTGTTTAAAATGGTGTTATAATAAAGTAATAATGTTAATATAATGTATATATAAATTATTTTATGGTAAATTACAACAATTGACATACTTATATAATTATTGCCACAACCTTTAAAAACAAACTGGAATCATATTTTTGTAGCGATGTTGTATTAATGCTATGCATTATTTTGCGCTTTTCTTAACTGGATATCGTAAACCAAACGGGCCATCGCGCAATCCTCTACAGCCATTCCTGTAACATATAAAATATTGTACAAATTCCTCAATAATAGTGAGTATGAAGCGCTGTTTTTCCTGGTGTGCTATCAGACCTATAGAAGCGGATTCTTCTAATCATGATCAGAACGAAATAATTTTCCAGGTATAGAAAATTCGCTATGATAAAGTAACAATCACATAAAATGGTCGATTTTGACATATGACAGCGCGGTTTTGACCAATCAGGCATTTATTTTTCAAAGCAGATTTGCTTAATAAAAGTGTGAAAGTAACCACAAAACTAGGACGATTTTCAGTCAATAAAGTTATGCGCTTTTCCACTATTAATACTAAAAGACATATTTTATCAGAAAAATAAGACACAATGAACATTTTGTCATTGTATTAAAATCACATAATCCCTGTTGATTGTTACATAAAGATAGCAGCCTTGTCAGGAGACAACCCGGCACCCTAACGACTAACAAATTTGACACCATCAATAACCTACCTAGGCTCTGAAAGACGCTAATTCGATTAGACGGCACCTTCGATAAGTCCCCTGTAATAACGCTTCCTATTTCTCCCTTGAACTCCACTCCCAATGCTTCCAGTCCGGCCAATTCTTTACGAGCTCCTGCCCAGTTATCGATGTATACATCGGAATTCATGTATAATTTTTCGTCCAGTTCGCTATAATGGGTCACACCAGCACCGACAGCTGAAGACAAAACACCATAAAATTTAAAATAAGTTTCAGGATATTTATTACTAGCTGTTACCCGCGAAAATAACATAGCAATAGCCCGCTCGCGCGTTCTGAGCCCGCGCGAGAGGCAGCCTTTGTGATATTAAGTCGTGACACCGCTTCACTTCACTGGACACTGCTACTTTAGTTTATTTTATTATTACTCGAGGATCGAAGATTATTATTCGAAGCAAGTAAAAATACTCGGGAGATTTACGTTAATGGGTAATTATTTATTAATTGGATGTATGCTTCTCTATTTGAATCGGATTTTGTTCACAAGTTCATGGATTTTAACTTTTTGCGCTAATCTCTAATTCTTTTCTAAAATTAAAGGCCAGGCTATATTACTCCTTATAATATTAGCTATATGGCAGTGAAAGTCCCGTCAAAATATCTCCGGGCGTTTCGGAGATTAGCCGGAACAAAGCGGAATTTTCTTCCAGTCGTTTACCATATTTTTTTTTTAGTTTAGTTTTGTCGTAATTTAGTTTAGTTTTACCATACTTTTCCGAATTTATTTCTGAATGATAATCACCAGATTTGATAAGTGATTTAAATATTAAGACACCATTAGGTATAAAACCCATCTCTTCTGTGTGTATACCTAATAATTAATATTTTTAAACATTTCTTACTAATTTTCCAATAAAGTTGTTCTACTAAATTATACCATTATAAATGGTTCCTTCAATCAATGGATTCCCAACCAAATGCAATAAACTATAACAACTAAATATTCCTTACTAAATTGTTCCTTGTCTCCCAGTGAATCATTTCGTCCATCTTCTAAATATAAATCTCCGTTTCGATACTAGGTTAGAATTAGGCCAAAAAATACATATTAAATATTTAAATATACTTAAATAAATACATATTAAATATAATAAAATAAAGCACCTAAGAAAAATAGTTACATCTGATATCTAAGATAAGTCGATTATCTGCGACTCTACATCATTTGTATCTGGTTGATGGCCAACAGCCGAAAAGCCATTTAAAAAAAACAATATTGTTCCTTATTGTGCAATGTGTGTAAAGTATTCGGTATTCGGATTAAATGCATACAAATTTCATATAAAAGGGTTTTTAATACGTAAATGCTAAAAGTAAACAATCACCGACATACATATACAATTGGTGGAATTTTCTTCCTGACATGTATGCCACCACAGTCAAAATGAATTGCAGGAAACTTACCATTTATGTGAGCTCCAAGTTTAACCCATTCAAATTGGACAATAGGGGATGTTGCATATGTAGCAGTTATTATGACGTCCGCTTCCCTTACAGAGTCCTCGTTGCTTTCAACGGCTTTGAATGTATCCGGAGTGAATTTTTCATTTAGCTCGTTCGCCAGGTGTTTGGCTTTGGTGTGTTGACGATCCCATAGACGTATCTGAGTCCAATAATAAAGACGTATGGTATATACAAAGCCATACAGGAGATTATATTATTGACTAGTTTCTATATAAAAATAATTTTTTTCTTACTTTTACTTTTTTGTTACTGTTTACTGTATGTTAACGTTTACTATTCTGCCTACTTTTTTGTTAATTTTTTTTCCAAAACCCCTTCCCCTCAAAAAAAAATTTTTGATTTATTTTCTTCACTATGGAAGAATTTAGAAGAAGAAAATTTGACGGATAACTTGCACTAATAAAATGACAATTTGTGACAATTTTTCTAACCCCGAGATATTGTTACAAGGGGGTAAAAAACCCAAACCCTACAATATTTTTCTTTAGAACTTTTTAACGCGTCGATATTTCTTTATTTAAACATTTGATATGCAAAGATGGCTTCAATCTGCAACCTTTTTATCTCTAGAGTTTTCTTCAAAAATTGATTGTTTGCTCACAAAAAAAATGCGCCTCAAGCAATAAATATGAATATCAAAGAAGTTTAAGGAATATAACCAAGATAAGACATTGGGATATCAACATTTTACTTATAGGCTTATAAGTAGTACAGGTACCTCTTGAAAATCGAAAAAATTCTTAAAAGCTTCAGCATGTATTTTTCCTTGGACGCCGCATCCTAATATCGTTAAAATTCGGCATCGCTTCGAATTATTTGCAAAAATATACTTTGTTGCCACAGCAGACGCTGCTGCCGTTCTCCATTTCGTTATTTCTGTGCCTGCTATAACCTAAAATATATAATTATACTATAATCAAATATACATTTGCAAGTTATGAAAATTTATAAAAAATATAGACAATAGGCAGTTCCGCTAGTTTTCTATGGTGCCAGCCAGAGATCGGCGCATAATTAGGGTAAAGTAGCCTAAAGTACGCACCTAATATGTTTTTATTGGTAATAAGCAAATTATTACTGTATGACGTGAAAAAAAACAGTTTTAAGGTCTTTGCATCTTTATTTACGAAAATACAAATGGTTTAACTTTGAAACTTAACTAAAACACTTTTTTTCTTTGTTTTTAAACATTTTACATGTGCGTACTTTTGAGAATGGCTTGTCCTAAGAGTACGCATGTGCAAACTAAGTACAGAAATCGCAAAAAAATTGGCCGCCTGAATAAAAAGTGCATTTTTCGTGCCATCAGTGGCTGCAGTTAAAACATTGGATTCAATGTTTGAACTGCTTTAATGTCTTCATCGGCTGGGTCCCTAAATTGCTCATTGCACCCGGGGCAAAAAATAACTTCCGCGTCTTTGTTTCATGATGTTGAAGGTTGGGGGTGTGTAGTGAATTTCATTTTTTTATTTATTTTTTTGTTGGTAATGTCTTTGATGGACAGTCTTTAAGTTGTATTTGTTTCTTGAAGACTTTCTTTAAGGGACTACTCGTGAGAATTTCGGACTTCCGCTTGTGCCTTCCGCTTTCGTGTTCCTGTAAATTCCATATTTGGCAAAGGTTTAATTTGGTACGGAGATACAACGGAAGAATACTGACTATCTGCAGAAACTGACATAATGCCTTTATCACTGATAACGGTTTTATTTTTATCGTCGTTGACAAGTAAAATGGTTTTAAGGTCCATGATGTTTACTTGATCCATGTTGACTGTGACGGGTTTTTCAATAATTTTTCAATAATAAGTTTTTCAATTGCTGTGCCGGAACACTAAGTGTTTGATCAATTATTTCGATTATTATGTTGTTGTTTGATGATCATTCATTGGTACATCACTAAAGGCTTCGGTCAAATCTTTTGCAGGAGAACCGACAGGCACTTCTTTGTCTGCTTTATTAACAGGTGGTTCATTTTCTTTATCCAGGAGTTTCTCATATTCTTCATTTGTCCTATCACTTACAGCCGAAGGAGCAAAATGTTCGTCTCCAAATATATCCGAGTTGCAAGGATAAATTCCAGTGGAAGAAAATGAATGTATTGCCATTTCTATACTGGCAACTTTATAATAGGCCATACGAAACAATCCGGATACTTCCGACTGCGTTATAACCTTTCCCGGATTAGAAATGAGCCAATTGTCACAAAACTGAGAATAGGAAGAGTTGAATGGGCCAAAAAATCCTTTATCCAGGGGTTGGAGGCGACGACTGGAATGGGGAGGAAGTGACAAGAGATGTATATAGTTATCACGACAATAGTTCACTACGTTAAGAGTGCGATGGGAAACGTGATTATCAAACAACAACAGGATGGGTTCTTCTTGACTGGGCTTAGCGCTTTGTAAAATGTTGAATCCATACAAAAATAGATCAAAATTAATAAATCCCGAGTCAATTTCAATTTGAAAACAACAGGTGATTAGGTAGGTTAACAGGTAGGTAATTACATTCAACTGTGTAAAAATCGCAAAATGTTGGAGAGAAATACGTCATGTGAGATGCATGCGCACTACTTTGTATCATGATTTTTGGTGAGTATTTAACAGTAGGTAAGTCGTGTGCTGTGAAAAGAACTGTAAAGCAATGAGATGGGAAGCCATGCTTATTGATGATATTTCTTAGCAATCTAGAGCAGCCATTTAATTATTTAGATATACCTAAAGCTCCAGATAGATATAAACTAGATTTGTATCCTATCGGAAGACGTTGAACAGTTATGAACATATATAGATACAGTACTTATTACAACTTACGGCTTTTAAAATTCCAGATTCTTCATCAAAAAGCATAATGTTGGCATTAATAGTAGGCAGACGCTTCTCTAAGTTGACGTTGTTCGGCCAAACTGTCACCAATTTACAGGCCAATGCACCGAAATTATCATCCTCTAGGTACCCAGGCATTGCCAGCAACAGATTTTTGGTGCCTAGAACTTCCGTAAATGAACGGGCATTTTGATTGACGCGGTCCTCTGACACCTTGATCATGGCTACCTCAATTGCTCGGAAGGTGTCCTCCCAGTTGAGCAAATTTATTATTTCTTCATCACTTATGAACAGCATAATTGAAAGGGGTATACGTGCTAAAATTCAAATAAAGTAGGTATTTACATTATTACATTACACTTTATTACATGAAAGTAAATATTCACTTAGTAGTGCAGCCAGTAGAGCAGCCTAGAATTCCATAGGTGGCAAGTTCGAATCTCGCTTTTTTCCCTATTTTTTTAATAAGATACTCTAAAATACGTGTACAACAAGGCATAAGGTCCGTCAAGAATTACTTTTTTGTTTTTTTTTTTTCATTTTTTATTTAATTACATACTTTAAAATACGTGTACAAGGCATAATGTCAGCTCAGGACGACCAGTTGGTTTCCGAATAATATTTTTATATTATTACGTTACAGGAATTGTGTTACAAGGTTGCTCCATGAAGCCCCGGGATTAAATATGTCACTACGATCAGTACGATCGCAGTTACGGCGCATGCGGGCCTCCGAATTAAAGCTTCATTCACAACCAGCCAATTACAGATACAATTAGTTAACTTAACTTAATTAATTAACAAACGTTAATTTAAAGCTTGTGAACGATCATGTTATTTAGTCACATGCCAAACTTTCACGACTAATTCTAAGTACTTAGATTCAGTCGTGAAAGTTTGGTATGTGACTAAATAACATGATCGTTCACAACCTTTAAATTAACGTTTCCACTTATACTTACAATTACACTTAGAATTAGTACCTTGCAGTCGAAGCTTTTGCCACTAATTCTAATTGAAAAAATATCGGCGCCCTTGATGTCGACAAAATAACAAATGAGTACATGACAAATCACCTAACCCCGGAAATATGTTGCTTTTCTGTTTATTTATATTTGTTTGTATTTAAATTATTATTGTGGAATAAACAAGGTTGCCGAGACGAAAAGCGCAGTTTCGACGAAAAATATTGGATTCACTTGCTGTGGAGTTGGGTCATTCGTTTCTTCAATTTGGAAGAACAGCGACAGGGGACGTTTCGCACGTGGTGGGTTCGACCAATTCCCAATTCTTGCACGTCGAAATCGGTAAAATTGCCCACTGTTTTCATCTTCAAAAGTTACCCAATAGGTGGCCACAGGAAATACTTGACCTTCACTATAACGCTAACTAACTATAACTAATTTTCGCTAGAATTCGACGTTCTGAATTATCAAAACACTTTCATTTTAACCCTACGTCTAATATTACTTCTAAGTACATATTATAATTGTAGGTAATAAAGCTTAAAAAGTTGCCGTCGCTCCCTAGAATCTTGTCTTAATAACTAGAGTCTAGTCTTAATAGAATCCTTCAATTAACGCTAATGGGCAACAATAAGGAACTACTGGGTCCAGTATAAGTATAAGGACGTTGACACAATAATTGCACTGAGAAAATGTTTTGACCTACACTTCGAAATCGACCAATATACCTGTATGAAGTGACTAAGTGTGAGGATGAATAATTAATGTCAACATGAAAGAAATTTGAACGAATCGTTTAAAACAATGTAAGTATAGGCACCTATGTGAACATAAGAAGCAATACTTTTTGTTTCTTGCTAAACTTATGCTGCGACATAAACATACATCACATCATACACTGACCCTCTATTATTGTACCAAACAAAAAATTAAGTAATAAATATTCTATACTTTATGCTATGTCAGCCTTAAAACTATACTTACCTACCTCAAGTTCCCGAACAAGTGACAAGCGTCTGGAGACAGACTATGTGCTATGAGCAACCCAACGATCTTTATCGAGTATTACCGATCTACGCGCGGGAAATACGAGTTGTGAAATGTTTAGGCAGTTTTTTAGGTATTGTGTCATATTTCGGTAAAGTATGCGATATTATGAAATTAGGTGATGTGAATATAATTCTCCGAGAAGCGGTATTGTATTATACATAAAATAAAAGTTATAATATCAGTATACAAAAATTTAATTTTGGTTAAAATTAATAACCATTTAACTGGCATATGTATAATATATAATAGAGGGATTTAAGTTTTGCTCCACAAAAGCAGAGCCAATGCCAAGTTGTGACACTGTTTCGTGAGACAACTAACAGGGTGTTAACTTATAGACACAATAAAACAAATTAAATCAATTTGAAAGAGAGTTTATTCATATACCTAAAACGAAAAACCGGAAAAGTATGAACTGTGAAATTAAATATATACACATAAAATATATTTTTAAAACACGTCTCTAATTCAAATTGAAAGTTGGATTCAAAATTATCATAATAACCATTACCTTGTGACGAAGTCATCTTATGTTCAGCATTGTTATATGTACCAAAATAAATAAATATAAATATTATAAATACAACCAACTTCAATCTTAAATACACTGTTAATCTATTTTATATGAAGCACTTTAATTTTTCATTATCCACAACAAGTTCGTACGTAACCTCTACTTCCCATTTCATTATTTGAACCACAAAAAACCGTTAAAGGAATCAGGCGATTCAGGCGGGATAATTCGGCAGTACTCGGAAAAGTTCGTTGGGTTGCTCAAAGTCTGTCTCCAGACGCTTGTCTCTATGTAACGCCACAGACGCTGAACGCTGAATTTTCGTAAGTGGGTGCTCTGTGGTAAGTGGAAAGTGTAGTGTTTTGTGGTTTTCGACTCCATCTACGTTTGTATTTCATAATTTTATAGCATCCAAATAAGATAGAGGCATTTTGTTGAAGACATTAAATAAAAGTCTTGTATTTTAAGATACAATCAAACCTAGGCGAGGCTTTTGTAAAATGTAAGTATTGTAACCTCACATTATTTCTATATTTGTGAAGTTTTTTAAAAACAACTATTTTAGGGCAAAACCTGGTACCGACTCCGATCCTGAAGTTAAGGATAAGAAGAAAGAAAAAAGCAAAGATCGGAAAAAACGCTCAGCTTCTGGATCTAGCAGTAGTGATAGCAGAAGCAGGTATGTAATGATTGTTTTGCGTGAGTATATTACAATTAAATGGTTGTAGTTCTTCTGATAGCAGTTCGTCGAGTTCACGGTCATCTAGTAGTTCTAGTTCCGGTTCCAGTTCACGATCTAGCAGCTCTTCTTCTGACTCATCTTCTTCGAGTAGTGATAATGAGAGAACCAGACCAAAGAGGAGGTACGTAAGCCAGGTGATATTCCATGTGAATTTGTAGTAATTAGTGTTTGTAGATCTCGTTCAGCAACAAAACGTGTGAGTCCAAACAAAGAGCGTAAAGTTAAAGAAAAGGAGAAAGAGAAGGAGAAGAAAGATGAGAAAGAGAAGGATAAGGTAGAGGTCAAGAAGGACGAAAAGGATAAAGAGAAAAAAAGCAGTTCACCAGCTAAGGAGAAAGACGATAAAAACCATGTCAGAAATAGATCAAGGTAAGATTATGAGATTTTAGTACGGTTGCCACCTTTGGTTGTTCCAATATTTTTGCCATGTGCTATTAGGGTAGTGTCATCTGCGTAACTATTGTAAAATATATTTGTCTATAGAAAAGTCTATATCAAAAGTATGTTGAAGCAGTATATGTTTTATATATTTTTGATCACTACTGACTGCCTTTAGAAGTCTCTTCTAAAACATATGTATAGAATTCTGTGCATTTTGTAAAATTTACTTTTACTCCCAATTCCGACTTTACGTGTTCTACTTACAGTTAATTACCTACAACTTTGACATTTTACTTTTTTCCATAGGACTTGTAGTTTTGCTGGAAATCGAGATAAACTGTTTTCTACCCTTAAAAAATCACCCCCTTCCAGTTCCCGACCTCAGATCGCCCATAAATTATTTTCCTTTAATTTTTGTTATATTCTCTGGCTTTTCCAATGGGTTTCATCCTACTATTATATTTTTCACTTTTTACTATTTTCAAAGGCTTCAGCCCTGGTCTATAATTGCAGAACAAAACAAATAAAACTAAGCGAAGCTAGTTTAAAGATAAATGAAATTATTGTCAAGTACTTATCCTTGCATGAATCCGGTATAAAGTTATTAATTTGACCAGGTCAAGATCGCCAAGAAAACGACGACGTCGCTCACCTACGCCACGGCCCACCAAGATCCACATTGGCCGGCTCACAAGAACGGTCAACAAAGACCACATCTTGGAGATATTTGGTACATATGGTATAATAAAAAATGTCGACTTCCCCAAGGACCACACTCATGTACACTTAGGAAGAATGTTCTGTTACGTAGAGTTTGCTACGGCCGATGAGGCGGAGAACGCCATGAAGCACATGGACGGGGGTCAAATCGATGGGCAGGAGATCACAGCTGCTCCAGTATTAATTCCAAAACCTAGGCCTTTACCGCCACGCCGGTCACCGCCACCTATGCACATGAGAAGGCCTCCGATGCATAGACGAACGCCTCCAAGGTTCAGAAGACGGTCGCCACCGAGGCCTATGCGGCGCAGTCCTCCGAGGAGAAGGCCACACTCCCGAAGTCCACCTCCAAGAAGGAGGAAGCACTCTAGATCAAGTTCAAGTAGCTCCAGATAAGATAAACAGTTATGTGTAATTTTTTTAATCGGCTTTCAATCATTTATACAATGATATTTTTAAATTCCTAACAAATACATTTGATTTATAGTTTGTGAAGAGACCATAAATCAAAAATGCTTGTAATAATATGTCAAATAAAAATCATTTAAAATATTTATTAATAATTTTATTAAATGATAATAGTTTAAAGGACGCTATAAAACATAAACGTAGTATAAGAAATAAAGTTACTATTAAAGTTCCAGGGCAGTATTGTGCAATCTATGTGTTGCTTGAGCAACCAGCTCCTCCTTAATTTCCGGGTAAGGCTCTATGGTTCTCAAAAAATCCATTCTTTTCAGTATAAATACTTCAGTCGGCTGGACTGCAACCACAGTTGCAACTCGTGTTTCATTGAAGATTAGAGCAATCTCTCCAAAGTAGGCACCGTCTTCCAAATGACAGATCTGCAATAAATCAACCACAAATACAATTTCCCTTATTTTTTTTACTTCTATTATGAATCACTTTTATCACTAATAAATTCTTTAAGTCGCTCTGTACAGTTACATTGTGTTGGAATAAACTCTTCTGCTATTAATTACTTAAAGGACTAAGGTAAGTTAAGGCTTAAAAAACGTACATACCTCTCTTCCGGAAGGTGTATAAACGGCTACTGTTCCACTGCATATAAAAAACATTCAACTAGCCATTGATCCCGCGCTAATTATTGTATCGTCAGGCAAATAAATCTCAGTTTTCATTTGAGTGACAATTTCTAATAGGATATTCTCCGGAATATGTCTAAAGAAGTCTACCCTTTCAACGTGGACTTTGGTAACGTGGAGTAAGATTTCCTAAAAAATATTGATGGAACAAATTCCATATATTTTCTTTAGCTAAGAAAATGACAAGTACCTTCTTTAATAAAGAAGAAACCATAGTATTTATATCAGATTCTCTGAAGAAATGCTTGTGGAATTGGAAATCGAAATAAGTAGAAATCTGTCCCCGCAATTCAATTGGCAATGCTGTGTACTTCATATACTCATGAAACTGCTTATGCAAATAATGGTGTTTATCCTCTGCATTGACATACTTGGCCCAAACTTGCAGTATTTGCGCTGAAAGGTAAAGATTAGTACAACAAATAATAATCGATGATTAGGTACATCGAGAGCAACTATTCAATTCAATATCAAGCTTTTTCTTTGCTCAATTGGCCTTTTCACTAGGATTCTTAAGCCTCAAAACAAATATGTTTATTTGACAGCTAACTGATAGATATTCACCTTGTGCAATTTTGTTTCAAACATAAATATCAGTTTAATTAAAAAAAAAATATTATAGCAATTTGAACACTCATTTGACCTTGAGAAATGAGTGACGTCACACAGCCTAGAATTAAGTTGGCAGCATTATTTATCAGAACACCTAAATAGCCCATGCCCACAGCTGTAGTTGTTTACGCTTAGTTTTCTGGTTATATTTTGTGTGTTCCTCTACGAATTGTTTTTCTTTGTTTCTGTACATTATTGAATTGGAGCCAGGATTTTCTAAAGGAAGTACAGAAAATCTGCCGAAAGTTGAATTTAGCATGGTGGACGTGTTTCAAAATTTAGATCATTTATCAGCAGGTCACCATTTGACCTGCTGATAAATTGCTGATTTGCGCTGCTGGATGCTAATTGCATTAAAATTTACGCTGTGTACACTAATACGGCCTATTTATCGTGTAGGAGACATCCACGTACCAAGGAGAGTTCAAGGTCACAGCTCTAGGTGCTGTAGGCGAGTACTAGGCTATGCCAGTCACTTTGGCCTGGTGAGAGGCACAGCTAGACGACGGCATCAGTGCTCAATAGCCCACGGATTGCTGCTAAGGGTCTAACGCGAGATCGCATTAACGTGTGCATCGCCTGGGCACCATTTGACTGCTTTGTTGGATGCTAATTTCAGTAAAACTAACGTCGTGTAAACTGATACCGCCTATCTATCGTGTAGGAAGGATCCACGTACCAAGGAGAGTTCATGGTCACAGCTCTAGGTTGTCTCTGCTCTAGATGCTGTATGCGAGTAATACTAAAAAAATACTTCACTTACAGGAATAAAAAATATGTCAGTGAAAAGGCCCATTTCACTCTTTTGCAATTATTACTCACCATAGAGGAACATCTGCAAAGCGAATCCAAAGCCCAAGAATAAAATTTCCATTACGTACTGCCCAAGCACGAGAAGTTGTTCCTCATCGCTATAGCCCACCACCAGAAATCAGAATCCCCGCTGTCGCTTCATAGTAGATCGCATATGTTTCATACGCCGTATCATATGTCACATTATTAAAGATAACATTGGTTTCAACAAAGAACTTCAGTGAAAAGCAACATAATGACAGTACGAGAAATATGAGTACCGCTTGTATTCCTCTAAATATATAACATGAATAATTCATATACTAAAAAATACACTTAGTTAAATTTAATAAAAATGCGGAACTATGTATATCACTTTTAAAATAGAATCTCGTTTTTATCTGAATGTTTAATGAAGGTGAATTGTGTAAAAATATTTTTCTACGCAGGAGGAAGCATATGTTTTATGAATTTATAAACAATGAAATATAGGTAGGTAACTTAGCATAGCTTAGTGATACAAAATAAACGATTAACAAACGCCACTTACGGCCTAGCTATAGTGACACATTGTTAACTTTACAAGTTGTTATTTTCTATTGTTACTTAAAGACAGTTGTAACAATATTGAGCAAAATCTGTAGTATGGTAAACACTTTGTTAGGCTCAAATTAAGAAGCCCATATATAACATGGATTGTTAAATTTATTTCAAATGTACTCTCTAACTAACTTCAGAGTGGTTGTTTTAGGTTAGGTTAGATTCATTTTATTTGAGATTTCTGCCATTCTATAAGGCTTTCTTCTTATAGGCTTCTCTAGGCACGATGTTAATGTACAAATGACACACTACACAAACGCCGGGAAATACACCGGTGGGGCAATGAACCTACGCCGTACGTATCCGCTGACGTCAAAAGCGTGGTGGGGGCTACGAGATTTGTCTAACGTTGCGCTTATGGGGATAAGCAATCCTGTTTACTGTTTAGTCTATAATCGTTGACTAAAAGGGGCCTGTGACTGTGAGGAGAGCACGCCTGAGGAGGCCCAATCGGAAGTGGGTTAGCTGTGTCGGAAGCGTGTCCGAGTGTGAGTCCATTCAACTGAACATTGTTCTTCATCTACAGGCAAATAAGTGGATGAACCGACCGTACGGATGTATAATCTACTGTACTGTACCTACTCGTGAGATATTTGTATTTAACATATTTTCATTGTCTATAAAAAAATAGTAACTTAATTTCAACGAGAAACCTATCTGCAAGAATAATTATTGACGACGACTCTGCAGTGGGGTCAATATAGCGGCTTACCTTGTCCGACTTCAGGGTCAGTTTTAACCACAGAGATATATATCTGTGGTTTTAACCGATCTTGATCCGACGTGGCGCATACTGTAGCTCATTCTCCCTACGTCTATATTTCGGAGAAAGTGAGTGTTTTATGGTTCAACGCTTTGTTGATGTTTTGTGGTTCAATGGGAATTTTTAATTTTCAACTGTTTTCTGCATTTGTGACAATCTGCGAATTCTGCCTCTGACATTTGACACCTACTGTATGGTTTCGCATATCTCTTCGCTGGTTAGTGGTTTCCCATTTCTCATTTTAGCCAGCAAAAATTTTAAAATTTTTAGCTTGTCGATAGTCATTTTAAAGGCGTTGTGTGAGTAATTATTATCTGTTCATTTCTAAGAACCAGCTGTGCTGTTTTTGCCTCCTAAAATTTCTATATATTACGGGCTTTACAAAGGTAGGATTTTTTTAATATGAATTATTGTATTAGCACTTTATACTGAAAGTGGGATTGTTGTAATCGGGGATTGTGAAAGTTTATAAGCAACAGGTTGTAACATGTAGGTCAATTTCAGATTATCATACATTTCCAGGCTCGAGTTAAATTACCTATGTACTGAAAGTAGTTGTAAAATTTAGTTGTTTTTTCAAATAAAGAATAGGTTTCTTAATTCGTGGTATTGTAATTTCATTACAATGTGTTGCCACCTAATTCTTAATTTGTGAATCATCTTAGTAAGCAATTTTCAGGGTGCCACTTTTAACAGATCTGATATTAAACATGGTTATATCTGTTAAAGTGGCACACTGAAATTCGCTTACCAAGGTGTTTGACAAATTAAGCATTAGGTAATGAAATTACAATACCAGTAAAACATTGTGGTTTGCAGGTGCAAGATGACTTCCGAGTGGCATTCGACACAGGAATTTGAGAGTGACTTATATGCGTTTTCGGAAATGGAGGGAGCAACTAAGTCAGAAATTGATGTAGCACCACTACCGACAATTTTAGAATGGAATGCTCGTCTAGGTATAAACAGCAGTCCCAGTATATTTGACATTCCGGCCCCTCAAGAAGATGTCACTTATGTTATATCCGGAAGGGGACGTGGTGGCTTTAGCAGCCTTATTAAACCTGGAGCTGGAACTGCGCCACAAACAAATAGAAATGTTGATGCCGATCTTCAGAAAAAAATTCGAGAGGTATGTAGTATGTATACAGTGCATTTTTACCAATAAGTTTGTTTAGAAATTTGATTTTAAAGAATTGTAATAAAGTATGCACATAAGTAAGAATGACTGAATGCATTAAAAAATAATGAATAACGAACTGTGCAGGGTTTTAAAGTATAATACATAGATGAGAACGTATAAAAGTTAAATAGCCACCCAACTATTCTTAACAAAATGGCGTCCGAAAAACAATATTAAAAATGCAAAAAATCCTTTTTTGAGTTTCTAGCAATAACTACAAGTACAATCGTTTTGACTACAATACAAAAGTTGTAACGAATTGAAAAACCTAAAAAATGAGCTCTAGCGGAACTCTCTAGCTACATTTTGTACCGCGAAGGGAAAAACTGTGTAAAAGAAGCGTTTTTATTGACAATTCGTAACTTTTACATTTTTAAGGTACAGCATAAAAGTAACTTTAAACATGTAAATTATTTGTGCAAAAACCATTGCCTAAAATTTGTCCTTGTACGTTAAAATCATGTTGAAATGGTTAAAAACGCGTCCGAACATTGGAATAAAACGCAAGAACTCGCGCAAGACTTTGCACCCCATCAGGTCCATAAGAAAACTTATTAGGAATTTTCATAAGATGCTCAATAATTAATTTGACATCAATGCAATAGTAAAGTCCTCCAATTTACTGTTCTTAATATGGCGGCCTATACCATGGAACACTCTTAAGTGTTTTACTTACAAAATGAAATAGGTTTCAGGTATGGGCTACTCAAATCAACTGATAGTTCAGTCTATGCCAAGCATGTCTGGTAACAAAACGAAGACTGATACTGCGAATGTAAAACTACAACCTACCCAACCGTTGACTTTGAGCCCGTCCAGAAGATCAACACCGAACAGCACAGTATTACAATCAGCCATGAATTTAACAAGGCCTTCTCCAAGGAAATCCGAAGGGTCTGATAGTCTATCAGGCAGTTCTTCTACTTCACCATTATCTGAATCGTTTTCATCTGATGCTAAACCAGAAGAGGCGGTTGAGAATACTCCTACACCGCCATTGCGTGTAATGCTTAATCGCGCCAAGAAGCCAAATGAATTACCTCCAAAGTCTCCAATGGCAAAGATGAAGGAAAATAAAAACATCGAATCTAACATGCAAGTGAGCATAAATTCAGATGAAAATATCGGACCCAATAGAAACCACCTTGATCATACTATGAATAACAATGACAACTGGTGGCGGAACAGAGATGAGGATTCAAGCAGTGACAGTTCTAATTGCTGGCGCAGGAGAGATGGTAATTCCCCAAACAGGTATTTTGGTGGTAAGAATGAGAGAAATTCTTCAAAGTATCTCAACATCAGTTCCTCAACTGAATTTCCAGCTCTGAAGTAGTGTTTAATTTTTACTATTTTACATATACAATATATATAAGGGGGGGGGGGGACATAAATGTAAAGTACTAATATATGACTTGTCAAAAAAAAAAATTAGGTGCCACGGACGGTAACTTTTTACTAATTGGACATGGTTGACATTAGATATGAAATATTTTAGAAAATATGTGCCTAATATTTTTCAGTTAGCTGGAATGGACTGTGTTCATGGTTCAATCATGTTCATGGATCAATGGTTCAATGGACTATTGTCTACATTATATTTGAACTATTGTCATATAGAAGCACCCCAATTATAGGGAAAGGGCACGACTGCCGATAGCTGCAATTTGCTGATAATCAAATCTCTATTTGAATGACATTTGACAACTAACTGACAATGTCACAAAAATTAAAGTAATATGTGCACAACTAGATTTTAACAAAAATACGTTATAAGACGTCCTATTTTTTTTTGCTCGCCACTACATGTGGTCAGAAAAATGAAATCCCTATAAGTGAATAATTATGACAATAAATGCAATAGTTAAGGCATTTAGATTACTGTCAGACGGAGAGATTTGGGACGATTTTTGCATATAACTTTTTTCCTAGCGCACGTACAGAAATTTTGGATTATACGCCAGGCAACGAAGGAAAAATAGCGGATATAATTCATGTAGCAGCCAATTGCTGCACAGCCTTAGAGAAAGGTGACCTTAACGACATACTAAAAGTACTGATGGGTGGGAGTGAAACTAAGGAGAGGGGGCTCTAAAGGTTCCTTTTTCTGTATTTTGTTAGTAACTTGAAAACATTGCCCCTGGCGAAACAATTTGCAAATTTTGTTAGGTGGCATGACACCAGATTTTAAAACTTTAAAAGAATTATAATAAAACAACAATTATTATCCATAATTTTCGTACTTCCGGGACTGAAGCGAAAACTTCACGCTCTTATGACAGGTACTAAAGTGTCACTTCCTGTCCTTTAGGGATTGAATATTCACGGAAATCCCGGAAGTATAAAATTACAAAAAAAGAATGTAAGAGGTGTTTTATTGATTTAATATTTACCTAAATTAATCTTGTTACAGTTTGTTATACTGACCAGCCTTTCCTGAGTGAATGCAGCAGATATTGACCTATTGTTAAGGACAACTTCCCATATAGGTGTGCCAAAATTAGTTTCTACATGAATTTTTTCCGCTATTTCGCCCTTTTTGGTCTTTGTTGCCTTTGTTGAGGTCTAAAAAGAAAATGTGTGGGCATAACCTTAAAAACAATCACTCTGGTTCCAAGTAAATAGATTGGATTATTCATAGAAAAATGCTTGACAAATCTGACATTATTGCTTGATATTAATTGTTTGCGCTACTTTTAGAGATAGTTATTTTGCTCATTCACAAGCTGTAAAAACTTTATTATTTTTACATTTATTTTTAATCTGTTGTACATGAGTCAATTGTAAACATAACCGCAACCAACAAATAAAATCATAATTACAGATACCTTTTCTTAATGACACATGGTTCATAACCGATATAACTCGGCCTTGTCGGCTATTTTGTGGGAAATTCAAATGTCTGCACCCTTGTCCCAAATCACCCCGTTTAACGGTACTTACTACATTAATAGACTCCTCCTTTAGTTGTGACATCACATAGCTATGCAACATACGTAGTACTGCCGTGACACGCGGGTTGCATATGCAGGGCACTGGAACTTGCCCCTTAATGCATATGTTTTTAATGGCTACATTTTGAAGGGTCAAACAAAGGGTAGAATTTTATTTTACTTTTCTCCTGAAAAATATTTAAGAACTTTCAGTTGCCAGACTATGCACAAGAACATGTCTTATGTTTTTCAATTAATTCCCTTGATTGGCAACCCACCTAAATTAGCGCAAATTTCCTTTCTATTGCTTGTATATAAATTTTACCTGATTATTTTTTATATTTTGGAAAATAGACTGAATCTCTTTGGTTCAAATGATGTTTTAAAATTATTCGTACTATCAAAACGTACATGAACGTTCTAAAAAACATTAAACATTTTTTGGCTTTAAGGCGTTTATAGAAAAAATAGGGCAACCATTGGCTATTTAATTGATGTGACTATTGCGTTCGACAAACAAGATCTAACTTTCCGGGGCGATAATGTGGACGGACCTCACTTCTTATAGCTACCACGAGCTGCCCTGAAAATAAGTAAATTTATTAAATCAGTTTTTAATATTGACATATTAACATCATTAAATTTTTTCCAGTGTTGCACATTATACATAATCTAACATGTCTTATGCATGGTAAATGACAACTTAAAGTTAAATATTTTTTACAAGGGAGAAAGAAAATACTTAAGGAGCATGTTCCTGTGTCCTGCATAGGCAACCGGCGTGTCACAACTGTAGTACGGATTGTTTTGTTAAAAAATTAACACAATTACTTTTTCACACCAATGCTTAATCTCGACACCTGACATTTTGTTGCATTTGGGACCGTTTCCTAGATTGTTCCTGTCCTTATCTAATGTCTCCTATTTTGTTGCAATGTAATCTCATCCATTATGAATTTCGGTCTCCTTCCATTTAGAAATTTGGGCACATTCTTTCTGCTACTGGTTCTCCTCTTTTTTTTGTTCCGATTTTGTTACTATAGCATAAATCATGTAAGGTGGAGGATTTTGACAGGCGACATTGCAATTTTGACCAATCAGGGATTCATTTTCTATCGAAATTCTACCTGATACGCACTGTGGTCTCTCAATATGAAATCACGCTGCAGTCTCTCAGTCCTCCACCTTATGTGATTTTTACTATTCCATTACATTATATTTAGAATTCTATTTAGTGTAACTTTCTTACCCCGCATTCATAACGAATTATTTAATTATTCATAGTATATAAGATTTAGTTATAAGGTTTAGGCTATGCTTTTAACGCAACCACTGCCAAACAATACATGCAAATGCTTATCCTCTTATTTAGAGAAATGGTGATTGAATATTGATGTAAATGGATATCCCATAATAGGGCACTAAAGGACATTCACTTCTTGTGACTAGAATGCATTTATATGGTGGATTATTCAAAGCATTAGTTTGACACTGATGTTTCTCACATTAAGCAATTTAGCGAGGAGTTTTTTAATGCAGCTGTGTTGAACAACTCCTCTGGGCAGTAGTTGTGTTAAAGTTTGTGTCAAAGACGTAAGGTATTTTGACTCAAATCGTTACATATTATGCCTGTTTGACGAATATGATCAATGTTTTAATGTACATTGACCACATTTATTTTAGTAAGGGGTAGTTAGGTATATATTATTCGTAAGTTATAGGTGTAGTTTTATTTTGTTATTTTATTCTTGTTATTATTATAAGTTGTAAATAAAGCAATTATAATTATTTTATGGTTGTTATTTGTTTTACATAATAGTTGTTCTGATTTCTGTTTATCAAGTACATACAACTGTTAGATAAATTACATACCAGTACGCCATGTCCAAACACAGATATTCACTGCTCAAAACAAATAAGGGGTCATATAACGAATGTGTTAAATTTAATGTACGACATTTTAATTTCTACACAACCGAACAGATCGCCCTTGCAGGGGAGGGCGAGTTACTTCAACTGCTGTGGAAGCAGTAAAATATGGTCCATATTTATTATATAATTATGAGTATTTAAGAATGACGTGTTAATAAGGACCGGTTCTGGTTGAGCCATACAGTATCAGTGAGGTATCCGCTCATATTTTTATATAGCCTAAAGTATTATTTTAATTCATGTGTACAATATTTACATACATGGTTCTCCTCTTTGATTTCTTAGTCTTTATATGTTTTTTCATGTTTGTTTTATTAGTTTTTAACATAAGATCCTGAGTGGTACCATAACTACTATACAATTTATCTTTATCACTAGTTCAAATACATTGGTACAAATAAATACGTAGTTCTTTTTTTAATTTTATAGTACCTGCTTGAATTATCCAGTCCACTGCTTCCACTCAAAATCGTTTTTAACACACTTATATTAGCTTTACCCGTATGTATGTATGTAACGGGATCTTGAACGAGATTTTCACCCAGTTCAAAACGTCAGGTTACATTGAAACTTTGAACACTTATTAAGGACCGACGACAATACAACTATGTCATTACTAGGATCATCAAAAACTAGGATATTAAAAAAAAATTCACATTGGCGCATTCGTCACAATATAGAATTTACTGAAAGTTAAACATTCATTAAATCTCGGACGACACAGTACAAAAATTAATCTTTTTGATAGCAGTAAAACTAGACATATTTTTTATTGAATAAAATTATGTATGGTTTAAAAAACAAAAAAACACGCTTTAAATGGATAAAAGCGAGGGGTGCTGGATACCAATGAAATATTTATAACTATTTATATCATGTACCCCATGCTTAATAGTTATGCTTGATAATTGATATCATGCACACCACAAAATCTTCATAGTTAAACATAATTTTTTACTTTTTAGTTCGGTTTCCCTTTAAAGCGTATATTTTTTTAGTTTTTTAATTTATAATTTTTGGGTTATAATATTTACAATAATTTCAATATATTATAATTTCAAGAAGTATGAGTATTCAGTATTTATTACTATACTCAGTTGGGAAATAAATGATAAATGACTCACGCAGCGTTTCAATGCCCAAGACGAAGAGAGCGGCTTTGTTTCAAATGCGGAAGAAGAAGACAGCAGGTATGGGTCAATCATTTATTTCCGAAACCGAGTACAAAACAGTACCTATCAATATCAATAGGTAGTTGAAATATTACTGAATACTTAAATGTAGTGATTATTAGGTACTTTTATCCAATTTTCTCTATGATTCTGTTAGCCCATTTTCAAGTTTAGGTATTATTATTATATTTATAAATGAAATCAAATAACAGTTTTCACAAATGTATGTTTAAATAATATGTTGAAAGAACACAAAAAAAGTACATAAAACGAATTAATAAACTCTATTCTAATAAAACTTTATTCTGTATGGTTCTGTATAAATAAAGCAACAATTAGATCATTTTTACTCGTCTAATCGCAGCGCCGCCAAATGTACCGTGGTCGTTTTATTTCCCAATAGGTAACTTTTACGGTTTTTTCATAAATAGGTATGTTAAATATTTAGAATCATGAAATGTGTAGCCACCTTTAGAAAATGTTCCTAAAACGTCAGCTTTATTATATCATAATACTTGTCATAGATTTATGATATGGATGAATATGTCACAGGTTACAAACAGTTTCGATGAAATTAAAGATATCGCTGACACATACCAAGAGTATCTTGCCGCAAAAAACATCATCTCAAAGGAATGGTTTAATCCGTATCAGAGATACGATGGCGAAACCCTAAACAATAGTCTACATGGGAATGGTTTTTACTTCCTAGAACGAGACGATAAATTCTTCTACGACGGCCTGTTCTACGCCAACAAACTCGAAGGCTACAGCCAAACATTCTACAACGACGGCTGCAATTTCCAAGGGCTTTTTACAGATAACCGGCGTTTTGGTCCGGGCGTTTTGACATACCCAAATGGTGACCAAGACGTTGGGCTGTGGAGTGGACCATCAATTCTCAGATTGGGGGCCGTCAACGAGGAGAATGTTGTACCTCGATTGGCGTCTACTGCCATTGGAAAACTTAAACTACTGAAATATAGGTAATGTGTTATGATTTAACTATCCAGTGCAATAAAAATAAGTCCGAAAGTACACGAACCTTGAAAAATACCTATTGATTTTGCTAAGATTTTTATTTTTTACCTCTACGGGATGTGTTGTTATTACCCGTTATACTGAAGCTATCAGCTTATTGTATTTCAATGATATTCCATGATGATCTCCATGGTATTCCATTATTCTTATTTCTCAAAGGACGCTGGACGTGGAGAGTGGAGAATACTTCCATTCAATGGACGCCTTTGGTATCTGTTGGTTTCTGGATAGCAGAGTCAATGATTCGTAGCTGCTACATTGGACATGTTGGACATTCGCATGAAATGTGGTGACATATCTTGCAAATGGGACTGTAAGTCACCCTAACATTTGCTAGGTGGCCTTTTATATAGAAGTGTCCTGTCATAAGTTTACTTGCCATCTGCCATCCTTAGTTGATGTCTATTCAAAGGACCCCTAAGCGGGAAACTTTTGGGGTAGTTTAGTCTTCCATTCTACATGTTTTTTGGGGTACTCGATCCAAATCTGATGTTTGCTAACCAAATTTCACCACGCAACATTGAAAGAATGTAAAAAGGTACAAAATTTAATTTTTAGTGGTTTTTAGCTACTCTAGCTAACTCGGAAACTATCAACTTTTCGTAAAGTGTATACGATGGAAATTGAAAGCGTATACCTCTTACTAGTAATGCTAGTAAAGTCACTAAAATATTACATTTCTGGATTAATCTTATATCAGAAGGAGAATAATGAAATATTTGTTAAAATCTACACCATGAGGATAATACAGATTGACACATTCTCACACCAACCTAGTGATTTTTTAACTTCATAATTTTCAAATAATAAGTTGTTCTCTCATATGATCTGTCAAATAAATTGTTGTTGAGTGAGTGACGCATTATTTTCAACTTTTAAGTTGTTTTCTAACGATTTATTGGAAGTAACAATGCCTAGATATTTTTCTAATATGGAATATGCTAATATTCACTTTGTTTACGGTTTTTGTAACAGCAACTCAGCTGCAGCTGTCCTGCAATATCGAAGACGTTTCCATAACAGAAGAGTTCCACATAGAGAAGTTTTTTATTGAAACTCATCATGGACAAACCATGATGAGTTATGAGATGTGTTTCACAAACCGTGAGATGTGTTTCCGTCGTTATAATGAACGAAATCAAAATCGAAGATGAGAAGGATCTTGTACTTGCACTTGCAACCCGTTCAAGAATTACTTCCAAATGATGCCGAGAAACGTATGAACTTTTATCGGTGGTAAATTATCATAATTTACACGTTTGGTCACATGAAAATCTTCTCGAAATAAGACCTTCATCTTTTCAAAACGAGTTCAGTGTTAATGTATGGGTGGGCATCATTCACAATGGACTTTGTGGACTTCATATTTTACCTTCTCGATTGAATGCTGCCCTATTGGAAGATGTTCCTCCTGCTGTGCGTTTAGGAGCTTACATTCAAATTAACGGTGCTACAACTCATTATGCACCCCATATTCGTCAATGACTTAATATAAATTACCCACAGCGCTGCAAGTCCTGTACATTGGCCACCAAGATCGCCCGACTTGAATCCATTGGATTACTTCATTTGGGATTATTTGAAGGCAAGAGTTTATGAAACTACAGTCGCAACAAGGGAAGAGTTAATTTAACGTATACAAAACGCATGCGACGAACTTAGGCAATAGAAATTACAGTTAACATCTTCAATAAATTGTCACTTTTCTTGATAACACTGGTTGGTACACGAACTAACAAATGCTGCTAGGCTCTGATGGTGGTGTCATCTAGCGGATGTCGCCGTACTACCTCTGGAATGCTGCTATGACCGCTGATACTCTGTTATGAAATTTATTCACCCTCAAACCTTTAATTTACTGATTCTGCCTTAATATTCCTTTATCACTTGCATTTGCGGAAAAAATGTTTCTTTTTCTTTTGTATTAATCACAAATCTCTTCTGCGGCTGGGATTCTACCAACCCTTCCACTTCTTACTCGTTAATTACGACGAAAACACTTAATTTTGCAGTTATTTTACCTGTATACCTTGTACACTGGCGTTCTTGCTTATTTAACACAAATTTAATGATATTATTACTTTAGTTTTACTATTAATTTATAACAATTTTTTATGAAAATTATGAGCGTGGCTGTTACCTCATCGATTACCTCATCCCCTTAGCTGGACTATTTTCTTGTTGTTTAGTGTTGCTATGGATATGCCGTATAAAATACATTTGCATTTCCTGGTTACCTTACTTCTTTCTTGTTATGATGTTATAATCTGGCCAATCAGATTGATGCATAATATTTAATTTACTTACTTAATTTTACTAGAATAAAATCTACTATTTACTAGACTTAAAATCTAGACCTTATTAGTGATCGATACGCTATAATAATTATTATTGTGACTTGTCTATTCTAATTATGCTTGAAACAGATTTTTGTGCCGAGTAATAATTTAGTTATAATGATATTACGTTCTGACCAATCAGGTGCGTTGCTGGTTGGCGTCATGCTATAGTATATATGTTGGTCAGATATATGTGTGTGTGCTTGCGCTTATACTATAGTCTGTGCGATAGTTATAGATCACTGATTTAATTTAATTTTTAATTTTATGTATTTACTGAATTTTATTACTTATTTAAGTTCTGCATTTTCGTTTATCTATTTATACATATATTATTAGGTATTTGGTACCCGTTTGTGCAAACCAAAAAGACATAGCCACTGAAATATTGGAAAGCTTGGATGCAGGCGAAGAAATTCTGAACAAATCTCACCACCTCTACAACTTAGAAGTTAAAAACAAAAGCAACATGTTCTTCGATAAACAGTTCTATGACGGTCAATTCTACCATGACCAGGACTGTTGTATAGACATCCTATTGGAGGAGGTGAGAGGTGAAGAGCAGGTACTGGAAGAGGAAATTGTTGAGCCAAAACACGAAGTAGACGAAGAGTGCCCCGGCTGCACAAATTTAAATTTGGAGAGAATTCGCCAGATTAGTGAGGAACTTGAAAGGATCGAAGGGAAATTAGTGGTGGTTAAGCGGAATAAAATTATATATTCTAAGAAAGTGGAGTATTGTAGATTATGTTGCGCCCCTCCCGAGTATTCTGAACACGAGGCTGATGAAGTCCTGATTTGTGATATCGCACCAGGGGAGGAGAAAGGTATATGGAATTATATTTTATCTGTTGTTACTTTAATGCCATTAATCAGTTTTAAGTTAGCGTTAAAAAGCGTTGCAAGTGTCTAGACTATGCCATTAAAAAAATATGTAAACGCAGGTTTCTACTACCACCGATATGTACTCAACGCTCGTCGCGCTAACCAATTAATCACCGTCAGAAACCATCTTGGTCTTACTCATGCCAAATGGCATTTCCATGCCCAGCTTTTCATAGGTGAATTTTCAGCAAAAATTAAGGGAGACCTTTCCATATATTTTTTTCCAAAACCCTCCAACTTACCCCTCTAAATTTGAGGAAAAAAATTGTTTTTATTTATTTTCTCAATCGGAGAATTTAGAAGAATGAAATTCGGCGGACAACTCGCAATAATAAAATGACAGTTTGTGACAGTTATTGTAACTATCAATTTTTCGAAGAAGACAAGACTCAAGAGACAAAAAAGTTGCATATTAAAGCCATCTTTGCATGTCATTTTTAATACAAATGTCGACGCGTTCAAATGTTTTGATGAAAGGCATTAAAGGGGTTATTCTTTGAATCAACCCTTGCATCAATATCTCAAGGTTACAAAAACTGTCACAATCTGTCATTTTATTATTTCTTTTCTTTTTAAATTCTTCCATTGCATTGTGGAAAGAATAAATAAAAGCAATTTTTTTACCCCAACTTTAGAGGACTGTATCTTGTAGCTTGCAGGAGACCCCTTCCTTTGGAAAAAAATATATGAAATGTTAGTTTCTACTGAAAATTCACCTCTTCAAATCTTTTGCTGAATTTGAAAACACCTTGTATAGGAAATTAATAATTTCAATAAATTTGTAATTTTGAGCTCCATACTTGTTGTAATGAGACTATTTTTGGCAAGTAGCTTTAAAATTAAAGTTTACACGGTTCTAAGTTATTTTCTTTTATGAAAAAAAATCGGGATATACTTTTACAAATATTTTTTTGACCAGATCATAATGACCAACTTTGCACGTCTGATACAAAAATACACAATTCTCTCCTCTGAAAATTTTCAAAATAAATTGCCATTTTTGGTAAATTCGAAATTTCCTGATATTTTATTCACCATGCCACGCCGAGAGGTTTATTTTCCAATGCGGTGAGCTTTGACTACAATATATTTCAAAAATAAGCAACCAAGAATATAGTTCAACAGATGTTTTCAACCGTTTTTCCAATCAAATTCATTATTATTCACGTTATGTTCGCGATTTGATCAGCTGGTGTAGAGCACCCTTAAACACCATCCATTTATGTACACCCTTTTCTATGTAATCTTGAAAAGCTAAGTGTCTATAACTAGGTCTACTGATGCGTATGAAAACTAAGTTTCACATTGTATTTTGTAGAAATTACTACGTCAGACGACGACGATGCCGACGGTTCCAATCAACTAAACCAATCAGTGGAAACCATAGATTTCATTTCACAAATACACGCATCTGTATCAACGATCCCAAAAGACGACAAGAAAGATATGTTGCTTAAAATAAAAGAATACCTTATGCGGCAATGCACTTGCGACGAGGAGATGCCGATTGATGATTTGGAGGATTTAGAATATCGTCTTAAAATGATCATAAGGGACGAGGTGTTTTATGAAACTATTCAGAAAAACTTAAAAGATAAGTTGAATATGCATCTGAAGAAATCCCAAGAAAATAACGATAATCTGAGGACGCAAAAGCTTTTGGTGAACGATCTTCTTGCTTGGAATAATGAGCAGTCGTCTATGGCTATGCTGAAGCATACTTTTCTTCATAGAAAATCTGAGTATATGGTAACGTTTGACGTCGTTAATCTTCTTAGCGGAAATAGAAGCAAATTTTCAGATCCTGGTAAATGCCATTTTTAGATACGTACAGTGACCTTCAGTTGAAAATGCACCACTCGTATGCCCGATTTTCTTCTAAAATATAATATTATAGGCCTTTGTAAGAGTGACTTGAGGTGAAATTTGAAGTTTAGTTTGAGTAGGTAGTGTCTACCTGCCATACACAGTGACAACTAATCAAACACAGCAAAAATCTGTTTTACTCTACGCGATAAGTACCACAAAGCAAACGCTAATTTTTGAACTTGAAACAACAAAACTGTAATAT
>CAXKVY010009312.1:0-30727 GCA_964058915.1 Tetropium fuscum | reverse complement strand
TGAGGGGCCGATACAACAGGTGATGTATCTGTCTGTGGTATATTTTGTTTTTACAAGAATATATGTATTTCTGCTCTAAATATATATATTGGTAAACAAAATTGTGCCGTCTTTTTAATTTTAAATTCTATGTTTGTTGCCGCCAGAATTACCGGATTTAAGGTCCATATTTTGCTGGTTCCTTTGCGGACGTTATATCTGACTTTCACTGTATATACAATTAAATACCCAAATCAAGATGCTGGTCCATCAATATGTTACTGTTAAGCCTATAAATATGTCACTGTTAAGCTTATAATGTCAGATATATTGTAAAATGTTGAATAAATGGATATCGATAAAGAAGATTTTGTGTACCTAATGCCGGAAGAAGGTGCAGAAACTGCAAATATTACTGACAGAAAAGAGCAGAAAAGCTACCAGAGAAACTTACGCTGAATTTATTATTTGTTATAATGGAAAACACGTAAAGCCCTTTATTTCCACTTATATGTATCCACCCTAGATTTTGCGCTTATTTGATTTTAGATTTGGGGCTTTTGTAGACAAAATTCCTTGGAGGTTCAATCCCTCAAAATATAACTAAAAAAATATTAGTAAAAAAATTCGATGCTGCTATGGCGCTGATTTGTACTACATGCAGATTTGGACAAAACACAAAAAATGTCCATGTAAATGGACATTTACATGGATGGCCTAAATAACGACACTTAAATAACGAATTACAAATATACAATACATTTCTGGGAATTCGACAGAAAATGCGATTTTCTCAATGTCATTAAATACATAATTGAAGGAAAAGATATTATAACTAAGTCATGTATAACAGGCGATCAATAATCTCTACAATCAACATTAAAATATCTTAATTATTAATCAAAACATTTTGCCATAATACTGCTGTTTCCACCACATTGCCTTTGCTACATTGCCACATAGTCATGCTCATCAATATCAAACGAGCACAATATGTTCATAAGTGCCAAAAGAAACAAAAAATAGTTATTAAATAAATGCACATTCATTGGTATAAATTGAATATTGCGATTGAGATTTTTTTTGCTTAACCTACCCATTGCCACATTTCCTGGGCAGACATCGGCTGATCCATAAGAGCATGTTGCCAGACACGAAATAACATTAAATACGTTTTGTCCCTGGCTACAAAGCTCGTAAAAAAATACTTTTCGCTTTTGGTACTTATCGCGACAGCATTCGGTATAACTAAAGCAGTTTTCTCTTTGGTTATAGAAGCCACGTCTTTCCATTTTAATGTAAGATTAGTTTCCCATCCAAAAATATTGGCATAAAAACACAAGTAATTCTGTGTAACATACAGTCTACCATGCATCAGGATTTCCTTTTGTAGGGCACAAGAGTAATCTGTAACAATATAAATAAAAATATTTACCTTTGATTTCAGAAGAGCCCAAATAGAAACTTAAGATCGGGTGTTGAGATTGTTAACAATGCGTGACATATCACAACGTCATACCAAAGAAAACAAATGACTGAATTATTTATCTCGTCTATAAATGATAAATGATATGAAATGTTGTTTGAGATATGAGTTAAGTTTATTTTATGGTAATTTAGTAATGTATTATTTTTATTAAATATAATACAGAAATGGCAAAAATATATTGTTTATACTTTTTTATTACTTTTTTATGTTACGCTTTTATTTTTATACAATGATTTTGAAGAATGTATTTACTGTTTACTGGCAATACCTATTATATTATACAAAATAATATATACAAATATTGAGAATTCAAAAATGCGTATCAGATAGCCTGGTTGATTTTGAAGCTTTTACATTTATGACCTTTTTGCTTTAAACCCATTAACAAAAAAATAAAAATCATTACCATTCTTATTACAACACACGATTTTAGCTAAAAAGATTTTAAGTAGGGGGCTGTTACAGATGTTGATAAGTTGCACATGCATTAGTATAAAATTTGACTGTTATACCTTTTTTAGTTTTCAAATTACACAAACTTTGAGGGGCTGTATCTCGTAAGAGGGGGCCATATTCCTAAGGTCATTTTTATGCAAAACATGTTCCTGTTAATTGTAGATTCACCGGTATCCTTTGTGCTATTTATTTTGAAAATTATGCCTTGCGGTACAGTGCGGTAAAAAAGTAACGGATAAAATAAATATTTCTTAAGACAAAATCTTTCTATCCAAAATCCTCGGACACGTCGATTTTTGATTTTAATTAACATACTGCTGCATTAAAAATAACAATTGGAAAGTGTGCTATGGCTCGCTTGAAACAAAACACTAAGGTGACAGTAAATAATGTTGTCACTGTCAAATTGTTAATCATTAAAAGCAAAGATGTTATCCGAAAAAGAAAGAAAGATTAGAATAGAAATATTAATTATGATAGGCTATGGTGATTTTGTAGTCCATCCATGAATTTCAAATGTATCAGTTCACAAAATCTTGAAGATCAACAACCTGTATAATGTTAAATTAATACATGAGTTAAACGAGGATGATCCGAGGATGATCAACGTGTTCAATTCGGCAAGGAAATGGTGGAGAATACACATAAATCCTACTTTTTAAAAAAATTCGATTTTATTTTCGGACGAGGCGACGTTTTCCTTACATCATCCCCTCATTATGCAGTAAATGTCCGTCAATATTTTCACGAGTTGCTCCCCGGACGGTGGATTGGTCAAAGAAGGCCTATGGAATGGCCTGCTCAATCGCCTGATTTAACCCCATTGGATTTCTTCCTTTGGGGTTACTTGAAAAGCAGTTTACTACCCAAAACCGAGAAATCTGGAAGAACTAATGGAACGAATACGGCACCACATAAGAGCAGTGTCTCATACAGCATACATTTAGAGTTGTGCTTAAGAGAAAACGGTCGCAATTTCGAATATTTAATTTAGATTAATATTTATTTATATCTACGTTCCTATTCTTTTTCATCTATTCTTTGATTTTTCTTTGTTTCTTACGTTTTACTCTTAGTTTTCTTGAGTAAAATTGTTCATTGTTTACTGTATTCTTAATAATATTTTGCTCATATTAAATTAAATGTGTTTAGGAACAATATTACGTCTTCCAATTGTTACTTTCCATGCAGCAGGATGGTATTTTTGTGTACTGGCTCATAAACTTATAAAGACCACGTCTACAAAAATCTGCTGGAAAAATATATTGTTGCCACTTAAAAAAATTATCGATGACGTCACATCCGGAATCCGGAACACCTAGAGCGCCATCTTATTGTATATTACATCACAATAAGTGGAATTAAAAATAAAAATCGACGTCTCCCAGGATTTTAGATAGAAACCTCAGTCTTAAGAAATATTGAATTTGTCCGTTACTTTTCTAACACGCTGTATATAAATAAACATTTTCATTCAATATTATAACATAAAATATCATATAATAAAATATATAATAAAATTGGCTACCTCCATCCAAAGTTTAATTTTAACAAAAAACCTTGACCTCATGCAAAACCTTAGTACCTAGTAAATAATAATTACCATACATATATATGCAAATGAACACATGATGTGTATGACACTATATGTATTTATAAATTTCTATAAAACATTAAAATCAAAATAACAGTAATAATAAATAAACTAAGGAAATAGTGTTGATTGAAAGACCAATCAATGGAATCAATTTCTTATCCACTAAAAAATACATCATGATTATATTTCTTTGATTTTACTGCAATTAATATTAATATTCATTTCATCAAGAATAATTTTATGAGCTATGAGCATCTAGGAAAGAAAAATAATTAATTAATAAAAAAGTTATAAATATGCCAGTAATAAATTATAAAAAAAGATATCCATTAACTTCAGGTAAAGGCTTTCCATATCAATTCAAACTCAATATGTGAACAGGAAAACATTAAAATTGTATCTAGTACAAAATCAGATTATATATCTGGTATTATGCCATTGTGTAACAAAATCACTAAATCAGACATTTTACCTACAAGGCCTTAATTAATGTATCACTAATTTTCAAGGTCGATTACCGGGGATTATTATCATACCAACTAAAACTTGAAATTGCTCAAATTGTTCTCCTTAGCTGATAACATAAATAATGCGAGGTAAATAACATAACTACAAATTATTTCTCACTATTTCTTTCTATCAATTAATTTCTACTTACCCACAACTAATCTCTCATCATCAGGCACGTCTTTAAAAAGTCTCTTGAAATCCTCAGTTCTTTGTTTGTATGAAGGATAAAAATTAAACCAGGATGACTTCTTTTTGCCCCTGCCGTCTCTTCTCTCTTTAACAGAATTATTACCAGTTTCACTTTTAAATTCAGGTTGTGGTGGAGTTATTTCAATACTGCTTAGACGTCCACTTACTGAACCCTCTTGGCTCTAAAAATTCAAAGTTAAAATGGAAATTGAAGAATTACGGAATTCTATGTACACGTTTATATGTTTTATAAATCAACAATAAATTCACCATTGTGATCCTAAATTGATATTAGCACATATTATGAAATTAAATGATATAAACATGTCTACGTTTAATCCGCCGATGTATATCAACTTTCTGGAGATAACATTTTGAATCTTCTATTTGCACTAGTAAGTTATATGTAATAATTCAATTAGCATACATGTGTATATTGTATACAATGAATATCGACTAATATTATTAATAATATATCTACGTCTAGTTCTAGGTTCTACACTAGGTTATAGACACTACTTTAACAATGGGTACAACATTATCAAAATTCATGTGATAAAACGTTCATTAACCTTACTTAATAATACGATCCCTGCCATAAAGAATTCATTAACAATACAATTTACTAAAAAAGCGGAATATGTACTAATGTTTAATAACAAACTGATAACAGTTAGATAATAGTTAGTTCTTTCATAGGTACTATAAATTTATATAACATTATCCTTATTATTAAAATATGTTACCAGAAAGATATAAATGCATAAAACATTTGTATAAAAAAATTGATAACATTTTATGGTAATATATTTTAATAATAAGTATACTGTGTTTATCTTTTATTATTGAAAATGTATTTTGTGTTTTAGTTATAAATAAACTTTCATTGTTACATAATACTGTTTTTTTATAAAAAAAACTAATTGTAAAAAGTACTTAATTATTTTTCTAATACTGTGAGACCCGGCGCCCGGCCTTCTGCACTTGCAATAGGGAACATTCCCAACTTTTTTTAATTGTATAATAATGTTCTGTCATACTGAAAAATGAGATATGCAAAATATGACGCCTTAATTCCCAATAATAAATTTGCTATAAATTATTAAAGTCTAGCGCCCGGGCGAACTGTTTCAAACAGGTTCAAAGTCGTGACGCCACAGGCTACAATTTACAAACGACGAGGAAACGACGATTCGGTCGGCTACGGGAGATCCCAGCACTCGACCGCTTGATTTCATACTTCATTCGGCCGCATTTCGGCGCAACGCCTACCGAATATTGTACCGGGCTGCGTGGTAAAACGGCTAAATCGATTGTCTATCGTTAGATCACGTTTTACCATCAATTCATTTCGTTTTACCACCTTCCAATTTATTGTTATAAAAAATACAAAAAAATCGGGCCAATTTCACAAGCCCGAAAAATTTCGCGGGCTGGGTGGTAAAACGTCTCGTTCGATACACCATCGTAAGACCAAGTTTTACCACCAAGTCATTTTTTTTACCACTTTTAGAAATGAAGATATTGAATAAACAAATTTTTTCAACGGAAAATGTGAAAAATCAAAAGGGTGGCTTCACAGGGGTTGAAAAGGTTTTACCACTTTTTACCACCCCGAGAAACGATTTTACCACCACACCCTTTCATTTTACCACCCCTTGGGAAACAGCCCGCGCGCTATGAAAGTTAATCAAATTCGGGCCAACTTCACATGCACAGAAAAATAAAAAGGGTGCTTACCAGGGGGATGAAAATGTTTTCCACACGACTGGAATTTGTGTTTTCTCAGTTGTGGCGATCATAATTTTTTTTCACGATTGCAGGAAAACCCGTTTTTTAAGCACTGGCAGTGGGGGAAAGCGTGCCTTTCCTCACGCAGTGGAGAAAATACAGTTGTTTTGTAATTATTGCGCAATGTATTATGTATTATACTTTTTGCAATATTTCTTCACAGAGTACAGCGAAAATTGTGAGAAATGATAATTTTTACTATATCATGTGATACAACATTTCCAAAGGCATTGTACATTTTTTTAAGTTTGTTGAAATTTTCGAAACAAGAAATATGATTACGTCATTATAGTATGGCAATTTTTATTCTATTTTCCCTTTTCTATTTTCCGAGCATGTGAAGTTGGCCGGAATTTTACAATTATATAAAACGCGCGTGCGCATTTCTCAGGGTGGTGAAATGAATTGGTGGAGTGGTAAAATCTTTTCTCGGGGTGATAAAAAGTGGTAAAACCTTTTCATCCCCCTGGAGGGCACACTTGTCGTTTTTGTGTGCATGTGAAGTTGGCTCGATTTTACACATATGTATAGCGCGCGGGCTATTTTCCAGGGAGTGGTAAAATAAATTGGTGGGGTGGTAAAATATTTTCTCGGGGTAGGAAAAAATGATAAAACCTTTTCACCCCCCTGGAGGACACTCTTGTGGTTTTTAAGTGCATGTGAAGTTGGCCCGATTTTTACTCATATGCATAACGCGCGTGCGAATTTCCAGGGAGTAGTAAATTGACATTGTGGGGTTGTAAAACCTTTTCAACCCCTGTGAAGCCACCCTTTTGATTTTTTACATTTTCCGTTGAAAAAAATTGTTTATTCAATATCTTTATTTCTAAAAGTGGTAAAAAAAATGAGTTGGTGGTAAAACGTGGTCTTACGATAGTGTATCGAACGAGACGTTTTACCACCCAGCCCGCGAAATTTTTCGGGCTTGTGAAGTTGGCCCGATTTTTTTGTTTTTTTTATAACAATAAATTGGAAGGTGGTACGACGAAATCAATCGGTGGTAAAACGTGGTCTAACGATAGACAATCGATTTAGCCGTTTTACCACGCGGCCCAATTTTTTTTCGGGCCAACTTCACGCAGCTGCTTCTAACGTCACAGCTAGTTTCAGGCCCCTTCAATTTTATCGCTGTTTAGATCCTTAATACTGATCGCGCGGAATTAGAAATCTTGTTTTCTTTTAAAGTACACGATTTATTACAACGTTACGCTATGTTTTTTAATATTATTTTTATATTTAAAATTTTAGTCATGTTCCCTATGTCCGCGGTAGCGATTCCGAACTAATTTAGACATCAGATTCATGCGCAGTTGGGCGTTTGGGAGCCGTGAAATGTAAGTTATTCTGTGTTCGCGGAGCATAAACAATTTAATTCTGAACTTGTTCGGAATGTGCCCAATGCATCCCGTGACTAGATGTAGAATTTTTAATCCGACGCATGCGCATTGCAATTTGCAGTGTATTTAGCTGTATTAGGTCACACTCGGTTCTGTTTGTTACATGGGAATGTGAGATTATATGATTTAGTTTATGAAAAGCCATAATGTTTTGTGTACATAATTCCCTTCATTTAGTTCCTTTTATATTTCACACGTTACCACGGTTACTTTGTAGGTACTCGCACATTGATAAATACTTTCTAAATTACGTACCTACATGTTATATGTAGGTACATATTAGATGTCTGCTCATCATGAATCGTGTTATGATGATTTAGAGGTCATTAGGGTTTTAAAAGTACCTATCTAAACAAAATATTTCGAAGAAGTTGAATGACTATTCCAGTATTCCTACTATAAATATAACATTAAACAAAATTTTATTTTAAAAACGCAGTTTGTGTATTCATCCAACATCCCTTAGATTCATTCATAACCAATTAAAATCGCCACAGATCACTGACAAAACGACTAAAATGATAACTTTATGGAATGACACAGAACACCAAGAGAACTGAACAGAGAACACTTTCATAAAACGTTCGCGGACTATGAAAAATTTAGAGCTGATGCTGAAGTCACATTTTTTTTTGCTAAATAGATATATTGCCTACATACTATATATGAGAGTATTATAAACACAGTTGAAAATCCTAACATGCTTTTGCCGTGCTAAGCCGTTTGACCCTGAAAAAAATTCGACTGCGGCACTAGGTATTTATAGTCATGATCTATATCGCTGCACCCGAGGGCACACTGCACCGCTTTGCCTTTTTTCACCATTAATTTAGTCTCCCCAAAGCCTAACTCTGGGCGCCACTGATAACAGCAACAAAAGCACAGAATATTGGGTTAAAATAATAAATTACAAGGTGATTTTATATAATCATAACGTTAACATCTTGCAGTTTTGTCATTTTGCCAAATAGAGCTATTTTGTAGCTTAAGTTCATCGACCTGAGCAGTGAGCAGTGTTATTTCCCGCAGACAGGCGGTGATATTACGTTTCCTCTCTAGAAATTTTAAATTTAATAGTGCTGGGGGAAAAATAAAACAATAAATGCCCACACAATAATATTTAAGAACAAAATACGTTATAGAAGAAAATACTAAATATGTACTATAATAGTTGTACTATTCTGTACCTAAATAATACAGGTACTTGCAGAATACACAGTATGTCTATTCTGTATGTAGTTGTAGTAAGTAAAAAACTACAATCGTTGATTGAAAAAGAACTTCTTCAATCAACGCAACGGTACAACTACAGTTCTTGTTTGAGCGAATCGAAAAGACTACGGAAAGACAACCTTTAATATTATTTTTAATATTATTATCACAATTTAAAAGGCAAACGAGCAAAAATGTACCGAAATTTTGGAATAACAGATATAAAAATGACTACTAGGTACTACAACAACAACGCCTACTCGGAGTAGAGGTTGATATTATTATGTTGACACTTTTTCGGTTTAAATTATTATTATTTAGATTGTATACATAGTAGTTACATACTAATAATAATACGGTTGGATCGGGATTGATCAATATCAAGCCAGGCATGGATTACGGCTGTTTCACAGGGCCGGACTGGGCCGGCGCGTACCGGAGATTTCGCCCCATGCTGAGGGCTCAGGGGGCTCTTGTTCAGCTATACAAATAAATAAAATTGTGTCTGTAATGTTAAAATAACAGCTTTTCACTAAATGCACAGGAGTATATACAGTATAAGTATATACGGTAACTATAGCAAAAAACTAATTGTTAAAATTTTTGTCTGTCTGTTTGTTCCGGCTAATCTCCTGTTCACTGACAGATAGCTGATGTTGTGAAGAGTAACTTAGGCTACTTTTATTTTAAAATGTTTGTCTGTCTGCCTATTTGGTCCGGCTAATCTCCGAAACGGCTAGACCCATTTTGAGAGGACTTTCAGCGGCAGATAGCTGATGTTATAAGGAGTAACTTAGGCGACTTTTATTTTAGAAAAAGAGTTAGGGTTCCGCACAAAAAAAATTAAAATCTAACAAATTGTGAACAAAATCCGATTTCTTCCCACCGCTTCCCCCTCCCACGATTTAATATCATAAAGGCTGCCTGTCGCGCGGGCTCAGAACGCGCGTTAAATTCGCGGGTAACAGCTTGTAAGAAAGTACAATTCCCTATTCGCGTAACGGCGCTGCGCACTGTCCCCTGAAAACAATATTTGGTTTCAGAATTCAGCTGTTCTTGGGCAATATTTTTAAAAATCATGAGACTCAAACAATATTAATTGTCAAAATATAAATCCAATTCTTTTCGATGTCCAGGATGCCTGAGTTGCTGTTATTTAGGATTAAAGAACATGAAGTTGTTCCCATATTTACGTTGTAAACAAGTTTTGTTAACGTTATCATGCACAAGTAAAATGTGAAACGATCTTTTCTAAATTAACATTTGTAAAATTAAAAATTCGTTCCACCGTTGCTCAAGAAACTATTTCAGCATTGATACTAATGAATGTGGAAAGTGATATAATCTACAATATCGACAACGACAGACACAATTATAAACATTTTACACGCTTTTAAACATAAGCGGTTAAAAGCGATTTCTCTTTTCCGTCGTGTCAGTAGGGACCTAAGGACCATATTTAGAACGGGAGCCCATCGGATGAGTCACTTTTAACTTCTGTACAGTCGCGCAAAGTGCAGTTTGGGCTAATGTTATTTTGGACTATTTTATTAATTCTAATTTCAGTTTCAGTCCATGGGTGTAGCTTTATGTTCTTAGGGGCGAGAAACCTGATGTATTCCAAATTTTCAACCCTTAAAAACGACAGGGGTGGTTTTTTGGTGGCCTAAATTAATAAAAAAATTAAACGAAAATATTGTAACAAAATTGTTATTTATAGTAGAGGTGCCCACGATGCTAAATGGTGATTTACGCGAGCGTCGTGGGGACCAATGGGACTTTAAAGATTAGATGGTAAAAAGAAAAAAAGGTTAGATGATGTGACCGCTTTTACCGGTGGGGGGAGCGTCACATAAATTTACTCGAGCGCGTTAGATATTCAGAGATGTTAAGTGAACTCGAATGAAGCTCACACTCAAAAGACTGACGGTTCTGATGTGGCGCAAGCTCGTGACGGCTTTTTAAAAATGTAAAAAAAATCGCCATTTTTAAATACCGTAAACCGGGATACTTCGACCGCGGGGCTAACTTCCCCACGTCTATTTTGAGGGCTATTTTTTGCATAAAAATGCTTCTTTGGTTATCCATTGGTTTTTTATTATTGTTATTGTTTGTTTATTATATTTTATGATATAATTATTATTATTATTATTATCCTTTTTGTTCTGTTTTTTATCGTTTTTATTAATTGTTTTAGATTGGGTTCGATTTTTCTCCTTGTTTACATTATCCATTGTTATTGTTTATATTTTATCGTATTATTATTATATTTTATGGTATTATTATTTAAAAGAAATTATTTTAGTTTAACGCAAAATAATGCCTTAAAAACAAGTCAGTGCGCTGTTTTTAAGGCCATTACAAATGTGTAAAAAGTATTTTTTATTTGTTTTACATTTTTTATAGTTTTGGTTTATGTAAAAGAATGTTTTTTTAGTTCCTTTTTATTTCCTTATTATTTAGGCCTCTAAGACTTTATTATTACTTTTGATTGATTATTTATAACAATTTTTAATTCTTTTGGTGTCGAAGTAACATTGGTATAATTAATTCTTAATTGAAATTTTTATTTTATGATTTTTTTAAATCATTCATTGCTACAAATAAACGGCAAGGAAAATATCATGCAAATAAAAAAGGGTAACCAATTTTGAAGCTAGAACGTCCATTCAACAACCATTTTACACGTAATATCAAGAACTAGGATCATTTACATTTCAAGATCATATGGCCAAACCCTTCATATTCAACAGGTAATGGGTTAAAAGGCTTAGGAGGGGGGTCCGCGCACTATAAAGCGACATTCACAACCAACCAATTACAATTACAATTAGTACTTACAATTAATATTAGACGTAGGGTGAAAATTAACCTGTGTTGATCATTCACAACGTCGAATTCCAGAGAAAATTAGTTCATAGTGAAGGTCAAGTATTTGCTGTGGCCACCTATTGGGTAACTGTTGAACATGGAAACAGTGGACAATTTTACCGATTTCGCAAGAATTACATGCAAGAATTGGTCAAACCCATCACCTGCGAGACGGCCCCTGGCGCTATTTTTCCAGTTGAAGGAACCAATGACCCAATGCCACAGCAAGTGAACCCAATATTTTTCGCCGAAACTGCGCTCTTCGTCTCGGCAACATTGTTTATTGCACAATAATAATTTAAAACAATCAACACATTTGGGGTTAGGTGATTTGTCATTTACTCATTTATTTTGTTGACAACAAGCGCGCACGCGCCGAGATTTTCAATTAGAATTAGTGGCAAAAGCTTTGACTTTGCAAGGTACTAATTCTAAGTGTAAGTACAAATATAAGTGGAAACGTTAATTTAAAGGTTGTGAATGATCATGTTATTAAGTCGCATTACAAGCTTTTACGACTAATTCTAAGTACTAATTGTAATTGTAATTGGCTGGTTGTGAATGAAGCTTAATGCAAACTAATCTCCGTTCATTTTTTTCCTACAGAAATAGAAAAAAATCCAAAATTGTTGTTTAGAAAAAACCTACATTCTTGTACTATATCATTTTTACGTATATTTTTTTTAGTTTTAGAGTTATTTGGAAAATGGTATTTTTTTAAAAATTTGAAAAATACGTTTTTCAAATTAATTTTTTTCGAAAAATACGCATTCTAAACTAGCCAAACTTTTGGATTGTATAAGTAATACTAAAACAACGTAATTTGTAAAGGGATAACGGTCAACGGATCGATTCTGGTGGGCATGGCTGGGGTTTTAGCGCTCATTTTTTTTCTGAAAATTTGAGCGGCCCACGGTTTTTGAAACGTATCTCGCTTAGTTATAACGCAATATTAACGCAACAGTGCTCATTTTTTACTACAAAAAATGTTCTATAAGTTTTTTACTACAAAAAATGTTCTATAAGTTTTCCCGAAAAATGCATCAGGTTTCCGTTATTTAAGGTTGAATACAAGTCGAACCAAGTTGTTGCAAAAAAAAGAGGTGTTTTTCAACGAGTCATAACTCCTTTTATTGTAAATGTATATGTAAATGTATTTTTTTTACTATATAGTAAATATTATTACATTCACAGAGCAAGAACATGGCTCGTCGAAAGTAATAGAGAGGATTTATTACATCTAGATCTAGATGTAGACAAACTTTATCGAATAGGGAAAAATAACTGATGACTAAAATTTTAAATATAAGGATAATACTAAAAAACATAGCATAACGTTGTAAGAAAACGTTAAAACGTTGTGTACTTCAAGGATCTAAACAGCGATAAAATTGAACCGGCCCGAAACGAGCTATGACGTCATAGACTACAATATTCAGGCGTTGCGCCGGAATGCGGCCGAATGAACTATGAAATCAAGCGGTCGACTGCTGGGATTTCACGTAGCTGACCGAATCGGTCTCTTCGTCGTTTGTAAATTGTAGGCTGTGGCGTCACGACTTTGAACCTGTTTGAAACGGTTCGCTCGCGCGCGAGACTTTATTACCTAATTTATGACAAATTTATTATTGGGAATTAAGGCGTCATATTTTGCATATCTTATTTTTCAGTATGGTTAAAACATTTTTATACAATAAAAAAATTGGTAATGTTCCTTATTGTAATCGTTTGAAACATGATGCGAACCCAACAATATTTCCTTCCTTAGAAGGATCATCATCAAAAATTGATCATATTTACCGTTTACCCGTACCAGTAAATAAGCAAGAGATGTATGTTTTTATTAATTAATTAGCAATAGTCTACTTCTTATGCACCTACTGTAAATAAAGATATGTGCTTTTGTATTTTGTCATTTAGAAAATGTAATATTTGTAAACTAATATTTTGTACTGTTCTTTAATAATATGTAAATGAATGTGTGTAAATAAAATACGATTTCATTAAAAGCTCTTTTATTTCATAAGAGACACGAAAATACATATTTTTTCTTATTAAAAATATATAGGTAAATCTCGTAATAGTGTAATAGAAGTCCAATCATGTCCAAACATTTTATTTTATTTTATTCCGACCCGGAACGGATGGAATCTGGTTCTCGACAGCATCCTAAACCACCTCAACATGGAAGGATTCTACACAATTGCATACGCAGATGACCTAACGATAACGATACTGCTTAATGGAAAATTCGAAGGTGCCCTCTACTAGAGAATGCAGATGGCCCTAAGAATAATCGAAAATTGGTGTGAGGAGCATGCCTTATCAGTCAAGCCCAGGAAGATGGAAATGGTACTCTTCACAAGGAAAAGGAAACTGGAGCCAATGAGGAGAGCACCCGTTCTCCTAAACACAGCATTAAATTTTGCACCACAGGTAAAATACTTGGGGGTAACTTTCGATGCTAAACTAACTGGAATCTTACCCTCGAAAGAAGAATAAATAAGGCCTACATATCATATGAGCAGTGTCGCAGTACCGTAGGGAAAACCTGGGGAATAAAACCCAAGGTGGACCTGTGGATATACACTGCGATCATAAGACCAGTGATGGCCCATGGAGCTGTTGTTTGGTGGCCCAAGAGTCAACAAATAACAGCAAAACTCAAGCTATGCCAGGTACAAAGAGTTGCCTGTCTGAGCATAACCGGAGCTATGCATACAACACCAACAGGGGCAATGGAGGTAACGCTGTGCCTTCCACCGCTAGATCTACATCTAGAAGAAGTGGCTTTGACTACCATGAGTCGCCTCAAATCCGTTGGCATACTACCAAACGCAAGCTGCCAAACCAAAAGCCGCCTGTGGATTGATGCTGTCAAAACGATACCTCTTTTACAGGCATGTGCAGATGGTATTCCGCCTCGGCTCGTCTCGGCCTCGGCTCGTCTGATAAACCTTACATCATACAAACTACTGGTGAAGATGAGACCGGCGTTGAAGGTGTAAACTATGTCTTCACAGATGGATCAAAGAAGAAGGAAGGAGCAGGCTGTGGTATATATTCCAGAAATCTGCAACTCCGATGCAACTGGACTATGGACAAAAATGCCAGTGTAGTACAAACAGAACTCGTAGGTATAGCCATAGCCGCACAAGATATTGCTCGCAGAGAAATAACGGGCAAGACAATCAGAATATGCACAGATAGTAGACAATCACTACTGGCCCTGAAAAACTATAAAATAACCAAAGGGTCAACATGGGAATGTAACCAAGCACTTGTGAGAGCATGTCAGATGAATAACATCTGCCTATGATGGGTCACAGGGCATTCACAATGCAACGGCAATAAAGAAGCTGACAAACTGGCCAATATGGCAGCCAGCCTGAAAATCCTTTGGCCTGGTCCTTCAAGTATACTACCAATTGCAGCGAAACTCCAAATAATAAAGGAAAACACCCATAATAAATTTAAGACGTTGTGGGAAACAAGTAGTTGTCATCTGGCCAGAAATCTCCTGAGATAGCCCAGCGAAGAGACGGCAAGGAATTATCTGGCAATGTCTAGGGGAAACCTACGATTTGTAACAGGAATCCTAACCGAACACTGCCGGGTAAAGAAGCACCTCTATAATATGAGACAAAGTGACACACCCATCTGCAGAGGATGTGAACAAGAAGATGAAACGGTCGAGCATGTACTTCGTGAGCGTCCCGCCATGTCCTCGACCAGCGAATCCATATTGGGGGAACGTTGGCCTTCTATGGCCAATTTGAGGGAAATGCCCTTCACCTTTTTTACAACACTAGGCTGGTCAATGGCCTAGGGAGACATTTCCCTCACGGAGGAAGCACGAAGCGCCCAATGGGGCCTAAGTGCAGCGGATCTCTGATAGGCACTCCCAACAAATTACAGAATACAGGACCAAGAATGATTCGATTTCATTTCGCGTCGGATCCTATATACATGATAGAAATGTGTAAGCTGATTGTTTAGTATACGCTGTGCTCTGGTCACATTAGCCAAAGGAAGCCTGATAATAATTATTCATTGTGATCTCTTCTTATATATCTATAGGTCACCTGAGTACCTACACTTTGATTGGGATTTTAATTTTCTTTATTTTTCATCTGTATAGTGTATTTTAATGTATATTTTGATTGATCATAATCAATGTACTTATTATTTAAATATTATTAGTTTCTTACTTGTGGTAAAAAATAGCATTCTTTGTATTAGAGTTAGGGGCCCTTGTAAGTATTTAGCGGTGGGCCTCAACAGACCAGTCCGGCCCTGCTGTTTATGTTTTTAATCAACGGTATAACAAAATGAAAAGTTTTCATTTAAAATAGGATTTAAGTAATAACATTTCTGATTTACCCGGATATTGTATCCAGACCGAATACTTTATCCGTGGTTATTATAACAAAAGCTTAAAGAGTATTAAAAAGTTCAATGTCAACTAAAAATAACAAGAGCGCATTCATTGTTGAGGTTATTTCCAGTTTTTTGTGTCAAATTCAATTTTACTTTTCCCAGAAAGGGAGAAAAGTACTAACCCAATCAATGAATGCTCAAAAATGGTATAGAGGGAAATGGTTGAAACACAATTTTTGACATTGGGATTTTGTTTGGACTAGTTAGGAGTGAAACATACTAAAAGTCCCCACTCCTAGGAGGTGAGCGGGATGCGGAGGCTTATATCTTATGCGGAGGTTTTTAACTTATATCTCGGAAACTACGTCCTAGCGGTAAGGCCATTCTGTACATATCATTATACCTATTAAATTGTTAATTATGAGTTGATGCGATCTCCTTTGGAATAACTCGATGTTGGATTGGCGTTGTAAAAGTTAAGCCACATTAGTTGTGAATATTAAATAGTACCTATTAAGAATATCACAGCCTGAAATAATATCAATATTTTAATTTCGCAAAATATCTGTTATAGTTCTATATATAAGTTGCCCCATCAGAGTTAGGTGTATGATGTTTTCGCAGCTGCTGCAAACCAGTATGTATATTATTGTATATTGTGAAAATAATTCCATCCTCATATTAGATTCCCCATCGATATAAATAAAATAATTCTCTACTGTTAAACTTGCCATAGCAGACTGTATAGCATCAGGAAGTATTTTAAGATGCATGTTTATAATATTTTTCTGGCAACGCAATTTGAAAAATAAGCTGTCTATAGGGGATACAATCAAAGTTTACAGGATATAATCAGTTGTGTCACGGGCAGTAGAATTGTTTGTAGTCCCTTAGAAGTCCGGAGGTCTAATCATAGCGCGGCCTCGTACTTCCTTCATAATAGTTCTTCCACAAACAAAAATTGCACTTCAACTCGACTCCCTCTCGATGAAAAATCAATGTGATTTTTTTCTATTTTTGCAACTACGATTAACTAATTATCCGACTTCGCTCAGCTTTAAATGAGTGTGTGTGTTTTGTCGTACTCTTCATTTTTTATACCAAATATGAATAGCAAAGAATTTAAAAGCATATATACATATACATATACATATATATATATATATATATATATATATATATATATATATATATATATATATATATATATATATATATATATATATATATATATATATATATATATATATATATATATATATATATATATATATATATATATATATATATATATATATATATATATATATATATATATATACATATATATATATATATATATATATATATATATATATATATATATATATATATATATATATATATATATATATATGTATATATATATACATCGAGAGGGAGTCGAGTTGAAGTGCAATTTTTGTTTGTGGAAGAACTATTATGAAGGAAGTACGAGGCCGCGCTATGATTAGACCTCCGACCTTCAAAGGGACTACAAACAATTCTACTGCCCGTGACACAACTGATTATATCCTGTAAACTTTGATTGTATCCCCTATAGACAGCTTTAAATTTCCGGTTAATTTCGATAGGCCTTGATTAACTGTGCCCAAATAGAAATTCTCTCGGAAAATCCGTTATTAATATGGTGAATAAATAACGAGGTTAACAATTTCCCAATTCCTACTAGAGCAGCGATTTCCAGACTCTATTATGTCGGTCTTTTAGTAGAACCAGGTAAAACACAGTAGGTTTTATCATAGATGGTGGTTTTCATTGGTGGTGGTATCTATGGCTTTATTAAGCATGTCATTGGGTATATATGAAATCGTGAGGCGGTACGGTAAAACACGGCATGATTTAGTTTTAGTGTGATTTTTTTTGTTAGCTTTCTATAGTTTTCTGACTGTTTCATTGCTGTTTTTTAGTTTTTCCATTGTCATAGCCAAAATAGTCATTTTGTGCAATGGCTTTAGAGCTAAGTTGTTAGACAGGCTTTATAACTAGGTTTATAACTAAGTTGTTATAGCTAAGCTGCTAGACAAAACATGTTTGGTATGATTTAGTTTTTTGGTTACCTAGCTTTCTGATTGTTTTATTTTGTAGTGTTTTTTATTGTCATGGCCTAAAGAGCATGCTTTTTATTTACTTATTTGTACCTACTGACTTGATATCTAATATAATATTTCAACGTAAAAGAATACTCAAAAGTGCACCGTCGACACATAACTCCTTCTGCTTCCACCTTCCACCTCTGTTAATTTCCGAAAACTTCGATTTTATGAGTTTAGCCCAATAAGTATTAGCATAGTCTATGGTATTAGCAGTATTAGTAATGTTGTCCTTGCTATCGTCATTTTTCTGGCCTGTGGTCTGCCCTAGTGGTAAAGTCCATACCATCAGTTCAAGGCCATACAATATATTATCCAGTGACGTTTCGTTAAATAGGGGCTTATCTATCTATATTTTTATGGTATAGACTTTAGTCAATAGTAAACACTTTAAACAATTGTAGAACTATAACGCCACGGCTGATATTATAACTTATATTAACTATTCAGTATTAGACGTCTAAACTCACATGCCATATGCCTAAAATGTCCTATTAATAAAACGAAAATTTAAGGGATTTTGTTTATGGACCTTTAGAAATAATAATGAATGCAATGCAGTCATAGCTAGAACTGAAAACACCAAAGATAATATTATATAAGTTACATATAGATAGCCAACCTCGTGTTAAAATCCATCGCTCATAATCCATACTGGACTGGGAGTCCGAGTTAGAAATGTTAATTATGTGACTTATTTAATACCTACATTTGACCAGAAAGGACAACTTACACTTTATCGTTGGAATGTTTTGTTTCACTATCGTATCCTTTTTCCCATTGAATTTCCCGTTTGAATATCTTAGATTCTCAATTAGCCGACTTTTTATGATTGCGGTTGACCATCTATAGTAGTCTAAGATCTGGTATTAGAAATATATAGCCTCATCTGTTATTGGACTATGACAAAGATTATTATGTTAGATAATAATTATACATTGATAAATCGCATATTGGTTGCCTTTCTAACTCGCGTGCCGATGGTGTTGATGGCGTTCCGATGGTGAAATATTATATTTTTTTTTGGATAAATTTATCCGATTTGTTATTCATTAAAATCGAGCATTAGCTGAGAGCATATAACACAAGGAATAGGGAACATGCCTAATGTTTTAAAAATATTAGTAAAAAATATAGCGTTACGTTGTAATAAAACATGTACTTCAGAAAAAAACAAGATTTCTGATTCCGCGCGATCAGTATGAAAGATCTAAACAGCGATAAAATTAAAGCGGCCCGAAACGAGCTGTGACATCACAACCTGCAATATTCGTTGGGCGTTTCACCGGAAAGCGGTCGAATGAACTATCAAATCAAGCGGTCGAGTGCTGGGATCACCAAATCGGTGTCCTCGTCGCTTATAAATTGTAGAATGTGGCATCACGCGTGAAACTAATAATTTATAACGAATTTATTATTGGGAATTAAGGCGTCATATTTTGCATATCTTATTTTTAATTATGGTAGAATACTTCTATGCAATTAAAAAAATATGTGAATGTTCCCTGTTGGAAAAAAATGGGTTGTCTACTTTCCCCTCAGGACAACTATGAAGTTGCCAGGTATATACCGGTGAGCAAGCGTTATTAATATATCCTCATCAGTTATTTAATCATTTTTTTTATTAAATGAAAGGTTATTTTATTCCCTACCCAACAGTATTAGGTTGCCTTAACAAAAGATTTGTCACATCCATGGTTGCCTAGATTTTAGATGTTACGTTTTGACTGCAAGCGTGAAAAGTGACAGAGAAGCATCATTGCGCGTACTCCTCCACACGACAGATGTGGATGCAGAAAGGCAGGCGTGCGCCAGGCAGCTCCCGAATGAAAGAGAGGGGACATGCTCCTTGGCCTTCGTCCATTCTTTTTATGTATCCGAAGTACGTCAATTGTCTTTTATCAACTGATTCTATTATTTTGTGTCATGTGCACGTTTTCTCGGATTGTCTCGTTTCCAAAATGGTCGGGTCCACTATACTTTGATATATTTTCTTTTTGTTTCTCTTTTAATATCCCGTTCCCACAGTATCCCAGTATAAGTTTCTTATATAAAAACTTTTTGCCTCGCTTTTTGCTAAATAAATAAATGTGTGAATAAAAAATATTAATTTTTTTATTAATTTAATAAAAAAATATTTAATCTTCTTTCAGTAGAACTCTCTGCATCCCTGTCTGTCGCATGGAGGATTGCGCGCAACCAACGCTTCTGTCACGCTTCATGCTCGCACTCAAAACTTAACATCTAGAATCTAGGCAGCCACGGATGTGACAAAACATTTGTTAAGGCAACCTAATACTGTTAGGTAGGGAATAAAATAACCTTTCATTTAATAAAAAATCGATTAAATAACTGATGAGGGTATTTTAATAACGCCTGCTCACCAATTTATACCTCAGGCAACAGTTGTCCTGAGGGGAAAGTAGGCAACCCATTTTTTCCAATAATTCCTTGTAATATTCTCTCAGATAACTCTCGATTTTTATGAATAACAAATTGGGGAAATTTGTCCATAAAAGTTAATTAGAAATTATATTATTTCACCACCATCGCATCAACGCCATCAACACCATCGCGGACCGATTTAGCTAGACAACCCATGTGCGATTAATCAATGTAAATGTCAAATAACAGATGAGAGTATATATTTCTAATACCGGATCTTGCACTATAGTATGTAGGTATTATCTTTGGCCAAACGTACCCCACCTACGCTGCTACTTATTTTGGCCAATTATTATTAATAATATTAATAAAATAGTAGGTAGGTATAATAATAAATAATGAAGCTAATAATTTTATTTTGTGTTTATATACCCACATTTCTTTGTTAGAAAAACTATAATGTGTTTACTTTTGCAAAACGTTTAGTTTTCACAAATATAATGATTTGTAGGTAACTCAAATGCTGAACTATTAAATTCAGGCCTTCGACCTTGAAACATTAAAGAAATTCGTCCACATATATCAAATATAGGTAAGTATAAAGCATCGATTATTTTGGAAATCATAGGTTAATTTAGCAAAATCGCGGTGTCAGTGTACCGTACATATATTAATGTTTCTTATTTTAAATTAGTTAAAAAATGGGATGAAGGCGAGGATGAAGGTGCTCCGCATAATATCACATAATATACAATTTCAGGCCCTTTTTGCCATGGTCCACCCACCTCAAACTTCAAACAGATTTACAACATTTAAGGTGCCATATACTTAAATTTAGTAATATATATATATAGCTTGTTCCTAGCTACATTCTCTATTATATTTAAATATACTTTCTTTTCATCCTGAACAAAGTAAAGTTCCTAAATGGTTGTAGGCAAGGTTGTAGGTATAAGAAATACAAGCACAACCTTGAACCTACTTATCTGCATTTTGAATAATTTTCATTTGTGGTACAGTTGTTGTCATTTAAAAAGAAACATTCTATTTTAGAAGGGGTATTTAATATTATTTATATCCTGTACAGTCGCATTTAGCCAGAAGTACTTCTATTATAGATCTTAGAATCATTAGACTGTGTTCCATACGTAAAAAAAAACAAAACACATCTGAATAAATTTGATTTTATAGATAGGTATAGTTAGAAGAGATATACCTAGTTAGGTATTTAAATAGGGCTGTAGGATTCTAAGTATACATTAGGCTTTAAAAAATAAAATACCTAACTAAATTGTCTGCCAAATTTGTCATCAGAATGAACCAAATTACAAAAAGCTAAATAATTCACAATTTTTATTTATTAGGTAGGTACCTACTTCAGTAAGTAATTGGTACCTATCTACTTACTTGATTTCATTTTTACCGCAGTATACCCAAAAAAGAATATAATTTATTATTTATACTTACTGAAGGATAGAACAGGCATTCATGCTTGAACGCCTGTTCTTTGTTATAATTAACACTTAAAAGAGTGTCTGACTTTGAATGATCCCGTTTAGTTTGTGGTCTAGGGGATGGTCGAGGACTACTTCTCGGGCTAGAACATGGGCTTATAGATCTAAAACAAAATAATAACAACTTTAAAATTACATAATATATTCGGTTATTTATATTACAAACTTACTTGTTATCATTATTTATACATTGTTGTCTTTCATTTCCAATAATGTTTGATGAGGACAAATTCGTCTTCATTTTGTTTCACAAGTGGTTCTCCTCATGCTGCTTCCCTTTTTTTCTTTTCAGTCCACACAAAATTCAATTACACAGAACTTTTACATTTACCTACCTAGGTAGTTTGTTATTGTTAATGGATTGCGTTAGAAATAATGTTAAAATAGTGGGTTAGAATTGTAGAGCTATCATTTATAACTTCACTTTAGCACTGAAGAAATAATAAACTACATTATAGATAAACCGGAACAAATTTTAATAATGTCTGTGTGCCTCTGTTTTGTGAATTTTCGAAATATTTTGTGTTTACCTATCACCGAAATTGCCAACAAAGGCAAGCAAAACCACAAAACACTCACATGCAAAAAGCAAAACTAGAAAACTACATTTCTTAATTCTTGTTCAATCTAAATCGTTCCGTTTTCCCCCTCCCGAGCAACAAAAAATTGACAATCTCCTGTTAAATTATACTATGCCAACCTGAAAACATCAACTTTAAGCTTAAGGCGCTCGTTCATGATATTAAATGTCTTCATCAATATACCTATTAAATTATCTAATACAATGACGGGCTGATTTAAAACTATAATAAACAGCTGTATAATACCACAATATATTATACGTTATGCGAATTCGAGATGTTCGTTAAACTATAATAAAGATTGCAGCTATTTTCATCTGCAAAATCACAGAAATGTGACTGTACTTAATTAGTACAAGTATAGTGCCTTCAGAAATTATTACACCTGATCATGAAACATAGCCAACTTAACTTAAGTATACTGTTGGTATCTACCCAGAGTGCTTTAGCCTATAATTTTTCAAATTATCATTCATGTGCAATTTCGCAGCTGGCTGCGGCGTTATTGTGGTGTTCTGGTGTTAGCAGGCAATAAAAAGAAGTGGGAAGTAATCACTTTATCAAAACCATGTCACTTCGCCATATTGTAGAAAAATGAAAATTTCAATTACAGGCTAACACCCCAGTTGGCTGCATTTTATTGCCTACTTTCTACTTATTTATAATCATATAAAGCACCAGCGAATACCTCTTCACTGAAAGCACCATCACAAATATAAAGCAGAGATATACCTACATAACACTGATAATTGTGTAGTATAGAAAATTATGAGAAATAGGTACTTATATAATATACGTATTAGGTATTTCAATTTGTCGCCGTATTTTCAGGCATCCCATTGAAGTAGCCATTTTAGGTTCAGCCTTTGCGTGAACCCATAACTCCATATATTAATAGACACTGATGTATTTCTAGGGATTCTAATACTTTTTTAATAAAATTATATAGAGATAGCTATGCCTTTCTCTATGATTTTCGGTGTGTGATCTGTCATCGGTGACAACAGACGCAAATTTTAAAATAATGTAAATAATTTTCATCCAAATTATTTAACAAATACTTAATATACTTCTACAACGATAATACATATGTCTATATGTAGAACTTACTTAACTTTATTTATAACCTTAGTGAACAATATTCAATTCAATATAGTAAAATGACAATGAAGTAGTCATGGGATGTTTTTGGGTTTAGTTGTATTTTCAGACTTGTAAAGGCGCCTTTAGTAAAAATCACCAAGATGCTTCAAGACAAAGACGACAAACGCAATATTTAACGAGCGCGAAAGAGAAGGGCGTATAGAGAAATGACCGACAAGCCACAACATTGGCAAGAGGGCGAGCGGTGAGCGGTGGTATACGTACGGTTCGTACAGACGCCATAAGTGAGCAGTGAATTTGTGTTTTAATTTTGGAATACGGCGCAAACAATGATGTTGAGTGAGTAAATTTGCATTGAGGTAATTAATAACTATTTACACGATAGAAGTATAGATGTGTTTGCAATGCGAATAATTGGAATAGTTTGCATTTCCCACAATTTTTCCATTAGTTTACCCCAAGCTGTTTCAACCGTAAACAACAATGAGAGCATTCCTTCTGAAATGTCGTCGTAAGGGTCTTCCTCTGTTTTCTGTTAAGTGGCCACTATTAATGAGCTATATATTTTCAATTGTTTTGATTTACTTTTTTATCGTAACGTAGGTATAGCAGTAACGTAATAGGTATAGCAGCAAGTATCAAGTATCTGACTAACCGGCCTCCTACAAATAGGACTAGGAAACATAAACCTCGGTGACCGAAATGTCTGTCAAATTGGTATTATAATATGCAAAAGCTTCTTGAGGATAGTTTTGTCGTGCTATAGACATATATTTATGTAATTTCAAGTTAAATGACTGAAGTGGTATGTATTCAAGTTTATATCCTGATTACAATATTTAGACACCTTCAAGATCACAGCAGTGGTAGGTACCTACCTATCTTACTGTCGTATTACATTTCAAGGGCATTCATACATCATTACTAGAAATAATGATTTTTTAGATTCACTGACTGCCCCAGTAGCAATTTATAATAATTAATAATAGGCCCTTCCAAAAATTAAAAAAATAGTATTATAGGTCTTAGATGCCTTGTGCCATGCTGCTAGGTGGGTGCAAAATTATGAAAAGTCAGGTACCTATACCTACCTACTTAATTATAATTGTGCCACTGGGTAGGTAGGTATCTACCACAGCATAGTGTAAGCTTATTTAATAGGTGATATAAATATAACAAAAGATAGGATAAAGCTAGTTTATTTTGTTGTGTAACAAAATAATTCATTGAGTGCCTGATTTGTAATGAAAATTAAAATTTATTTCATAATTGCTAACCTTTACATCTTATACCTACTTAATTCCCACTAGGCTAGATATTATTTTTTAAATTACCTCACAGCTCACATTGTGTTATTTATTTATTATTTTATCTAAACCGAGTTTCTAGCACCGTCTTGGATTGTTATAGTTACGGAGAGAGTTAGTTATGTAATAACACTAAAATAATAACTTACTTAGAAGTACATAAATTGATTTTTATACATTACACTTACAATTAAACGTACCTATAATGTAACTATTTACCTAATATGAACAATAATCGTGCGGTAAGCAAATACTTACTAAATAAAAGTTTATTAGTGAAATTAACGCTTAAGGCCAATCCACAATATAGTACCTAGATAACGGCATCGTAGTCACGTTGGCAGCAAGTCTACGCGAGTCACATTATGTCTACGGCTACGCACTACTCCTCAGATGAAAAATAGACACTACTTATGATGAGTAACGAGTAACTCCTCAAAGCATAATAGGTCTTACATAAGTGTACTGTGCATCGTGCAACAAAGAAGTAGTTAGTACGTCACAGGCATTATTGGAAAAATAGGTTGGTTCAGCATATTTCTCTGTATACCTACCTATAGTGTTTTCGTTTGATATACAAACTAGAGCAAAAAATTGTGCGGTATTTTACAAAGAAAACCCGTACCTACCAATTACTACAGAAGCGGTTAACCATACCCCTATATTCAATACAAAAGGATATTTAGTGTAAAATTGTATACCGCCACAATTTCTTTTGAATAGAACTAGGGTCTCCAGTCCGCGGCTTAGTATATCGGTTGCTATCGCTCTTCAACTCATACAAATCCCATTTCCCTTCTCGCTCACTTAGAAGACACCTGCATGCACAAGCCGGCGATTTACTGGCATTACTGCTCAGTAGCGTATCATCATGCGCATATATATATATATATATATATATATATATATATATATATATATATATATATATATATATATATATATATATATATATATATATATATATATGTATATATATATATATATATATATATATATATATATATATATATATATATATATATATATATATATATATATATATATATATATATATATATATATATATATATATATATATTATATAGCCAAAAAATTATTTAGTTTTGAATGTATTTAGAATATATTGAAAAAATTTTTCATGCTGCGTGTACAACTTAGAGCTCAATTTAGCCAATAAAAATTTAAAATAAAAGAAATTAAATTGCTATTGCCCAGCAAGGGGAGGTAAAAGCGCCCCTTAGCAGGATAGAACATGGTTAGGTTACTTATTATTAGTATAGGTAAGACTGTTAGTAAAATTTATAACAAAATAAGTCACCAATTTGCGGGATATGTTATTATTTGCACATATAGTTACACTCACATTGATATTTTCACTGCCACTAATTAGTAGCAGTCTTCACAAAAACTCACATCAGAAATTCATATCACTATTCACTATCTGAAAATAAGTCTCTTTCACTACGGTCTTCATTTACATTTATTATGACTGGTTTAACGGGAGTATCCATCATAATATCGAGATCCCATATTCTTGATTCCACCTTCTTCAAATGGTCTATACATTTTATCCAGTTGAGCGCATTTACTTCTTTGATTGCACCACTGAGAAGTTTTTTGAGGAAAAGAAAGAAGAGAAGTTTTGAGAAGAATTTAAATGTATTTTCTCTAGCAACTTTCCCTTTTATTTGCGCCCAAATAAGCTCAATTGGGTTCAGTTCGCAGTGATATGGAATTGAAATACCTCCATTCCTCTTGCTTTGACCATTTCATCCACTACATACTTCTCGAAAACTGGAAAATGTTGCCTTGTCAGTGTCAACAATTCAGCTTTAAGTAGTGAATCATTGTGTTCAACGTTTCTTTCTTCCAGCCAGTCTTTAATTTGCCCTTTCCGCCATGCAATTGTGGGCAGCTGTTCTGTTCTACGTGGCTGATAAGAAGCATTATCCATCACTATAACAGATCCAGGTTGTAATTTGTTCAGAATTCCTTTGAACCGATTCTCGAAAACGGTGGAATTCATGTCTTCATAGTAATCGCCTGTTTTCTTGGAATCGAAGTTTAAAAGACCGCCATTTACAAAACCACATTCACTTTTTGATATATTATAAATTAAATTGAGACAACATTATAACATTGTTTTTTATTGTATTTCCTATATTATGATACTTGCGCGCGCCACTGAGCACCGCATTCCATTAGTTTGCATTTCAAACGAAAGCACTATAACTTATTCCGGTAACTTTCAAAAGTGACATTGCTGTGCTTCCCTTGCTGTGGAAACCTTAAACAAATAAATACTGGCAACGCAAAAATGATCCACCACTAGCCGAAGCTTTCATAGAAACGGCACAATTTGATGAAATGAAAGCAACAGACATATTAATACGGGGAGACTCAACGGTTTATTCATAAAACGCTGGAAGAGCCTATCTATTATTGTTCTAAAAAGTACAATGAGTGCAAGAGAGAAAATGGAAGACAGATGCTGCGGCGGCGACCTTTCGGCAACGCCGCTTCTTGTGATCAGAGACCATCCAGTGGCGTGTCTACTTATCTTTAATGAAATAGTTAGGGTAAAATGCATAGTTACATAAGAAAAATACTGAATACCCTGTATCCCCGAACGTTGCAATAAATCAATTCAAAATAGAAAACATTCAGAGCATAGCTTAATTCGTGTACATTAATATAATATTTAGTAACTGTAATAAAACTTTGTCGTGTGTTTTGCGGAAATTTATTTATAATTTTAATGGAAAGTAGTTATTGGACACATTGTAAATAATTTAAATTCTATAAAAAAAAGACACTTGAATAGGTGTCTGACCGCTTAGGAAAAATTTTCCTTGTGTGTTTTACTTGTGTTGTGTTGAAGCAACTCATAAAGTATATATATTTCTTGTTTCTCTTCCTCCTCGTTTTAAATTTTTGCATCGTCAAATTCACGTTGTTCATTTTCAATGTAGCATAAGCATATTATGTGACAAGACATGCCATCACCTTCTTCTGGAATGTGAACATGGTGTTTCGGGGAACACAACATTTGTGGCAAAATTGCTTACATCTCTCATATAATCAAATCATATATTTAAGAATTTTAATGATACATTCAAATTAAAAGTTATTATAAAGTAAAGCTATTACTCGACCTATTATAAAGGCAACAATCCTAATAATATGAGTGCTGTATTTAAACTAAGAAATGGAAAAACGTCGGGATTTTTGATTAGAAAAATGTAAGAAAATACTATAACTAAAATAAAATCACAACATACTTTTGGGATTTACAAAATTCATAAATGTATATCATATTAAAGTCAACATGAACTACTATAAATATAAATAATAAAATATTATTTTTTTCAAATTCTATAGGCTGAACATATTACACAGTTCTATAAAAAAATCACAAGTTTTTAAAATTTACAAACCTCATGCCCTATATACAACACAGTAAATCAAACTTTGTCAATCAAACCTACTATAATTATTGAATCTATTCAATCCTAAATCTAAATAATATGAGTTTTGTATTCTTATTCTATTTCGACTGTTTGCATTTTTTTTTGTTTCATAATAAATACGTATTTTGAAAAATGTTTTCAATATCAACTTGACCAATTGAATATAGTGGTCATTCAGTACTTCATCAACATACATATGATCCTTAAAATAATCGCAGATATTGGAAGGCAATGGAGGTAGGGTTTTTACATTTTTGTTAATAATACTGGTAGTGGCATTGTAGAACCTAATGAACCGCTCAGCTGTTTTACATGTTTCAATGACCAGGGGACTACCTTAAACCGAAATATTCAAATAAATAAACCTATACATTTTTTACCATGTAGATAACCTGATCCAAAAGTATCATCCCGTCAAAACGACGTGGTTTAGCTCCGACATTGACATATCTTAACATTTGATCGAATTTCTAGATCCTCAGGGAAAAAATGATCGGAGCACAGCTCTGGATATTTGGGTAGGGGTTGAACTCCCAACATGCCAACCAGCTTAAGCCAGTGGTTTCTGCTTTCTGCTTTCTGGGTCTTTGGGAAACCTTATTAATAAGATTTTTTGAATTATAATATGAATTTAATTGGAGATGAAAATGGTGTTTTGCTTCACGAAAATAATAATATTTTTAAATAAATGTCGCACATTGATTATGTACTATATAAATTATATATTAAAAATTAATGAAATAATTATTGATTAATTATTGCAGCAATATAAAAAGTTCATTTTTGGTTTCAACGCCGCCCCTGGGCAATCCAAGCCATCAAAACTTGTAGTATTGTTCACCTAAATCGCAATAAATACAAAGATTCGTAGAACACACTAAAGAAAACACAAGTACAAGACGACATTTCGGCAACCTCTCAAATTTGTTTCCATTGATTAATCGACATTGACGTAAAATGTCGTTGCCGTTGTTGAGATTTATATCTCAAGGCCCAGTACATTTTCGGTTTTTATCATATATTATTAACGCAATAAGGAAATAATAAATACAATGGAATACTTTTGCAAGAAGCTGTTTTAAATAACATTTTAGTATTAAAATGAATCAGATTCGTTGAAATTGTCAAATTATTTGAACATCTCTTCAAGTGAGTTTACTTCAAGTAAGCCTGGCAAACTAAGCAAAAGTGCCGTTCGGGAGAAAAAGACGGTCGACAAGGATGCAACGATCTTGGACACAATTATGTAAACAATTATGTCTCTCGTATTAAAATGTCTCTGGAAAGCAACCAGTTTCCATGCACCATTTCTTTCACGAAATCAGCGTGTTAAAAACACCCAACATAATAATTAATAATTCCTAAATATGACGAAAATGGTAACAAAGCATGCCACACAAACACTAATAAGCATACTACAGAAATAATATTGTACAAAGATTCCCAAATTCTTGTAAAATATTTACGGATGGATCTAAACACCAAAGCGGACTAGGGGCTGCGTTGTTTGTAGAGAAAACCAAAGACCTCTGTATGTTTAGGTTACACATTACATGGTTAAATTCAATCTTTACGGCAGAAATATTAGCAATCAAACAAGCTGTAACATGGGCCACGGACAATAAACGTTTTGTCAATTACTTAATACTGTCTGATTCCCTTTCAGTACTCACAACACTTCAAAATTCCAAACACAATATCTACAGGAATCTAACCGCTAAAATTATTCAGAACATCATTGAATTGAGCGAAATCATGCACTTTAAGGCGGGGATTTTATATGTATATTTTTACCGCCTAACAGAGGTTCATAAAAGCACACATATCACTAGGACAAATGGCATAATCGCATATTATTATATATCAACGTATTCACAATGGTTCCCGCTATAGCATACGATAATTTTCAATGCCCATAAGTACAGAAGAATAATATAAATAAATGCTAAAGTACCTCAATTTTAACCCTACTGTTGGTGTATCAATATGTCGCTTTACGACGGAACTAGGCTAGGCACAATAACAAAAATTAGGGACGGGATAGCCAAAACAGTTGGGAACACTTCTGTTTAACTTTGAGATTAATATTTATTGATAATTCTCCACGGTGTGTGCTAACGTAAAATCTAACATATTCTCGATGTTTAAACTTGTGAAAATACGAACTTAGGCGAAGGGACCGTGGGGTGCAGGGAGCGTAGGTAGCTGATGTCGAAGCACAGCGAACCTTCTCAATGAATTTAGTTTGGATACCCTATCACAGGCGTCGCCACCCTTGAACGTGGAATTCATGACTAGCATAGTACCAGATAGTACAGAGTTGGCTTATAAGTAATGTGTGATAAATAAAGCATAGTAGC
>CAXKVY010009311.1:0-26988 GCA_964058915.1 Tetropium fuscum | reverse complement strand
TGTTTGTAGTCCCTTTGAAGGTCGGAGGTCTAATCATAGCGCGGCCTCGTACTTCCTTCATAATAGTTCTTCCACAAACAAAAATTGCACTTCAACTCGACTCCCTCTCGATGTATATATATATACATATATATATATATATATATATATATATATATATATATATATATATATATATATATATATATATATATATATATGTATATATATATATATATATATATATATATATATATATATATATATATATATATATATATATATATATATATATATATATATATATATATATATATATATATATATATATATATATATATATATATATATATATATATATATATATATATATATATATATATATATATATATATGTATATGTATATGTATATATGCTTTTAAATTCTTTGCTATTCATATTTGGTATAAAAAATGAAGAGTACGACAAAACACACACACTCATTTAAAGCTGAGCGAAGTCGGATAATTAGTTAATCGTAGTTGCAAAAATAGAAAAAAATCACATTGATTTTTCATCGAGAGGGAGTCGAGTTGAAGTGCAATTTTTGTTTGTGGAAGAACTATTATGAAGGAAGTACGAGGCCGCGCTATGATTAGACCTCCGGACTTCTAAGGGACTACAAACAATTCTACTGCCCGTGACACAACTGATTATATCCTGTAAACTTTGATTGTATCCCCTATAGACAGCTTATTTTTCAAATTGCGTTGCCAGAAAAATATTATAAACATGCATCTTAAAATACTTCCTGATGCTATACAGTCTGCTATGGCAAGTTTAACAGTAGAGAATTATTTTATTTATATCGATGGGGAATCTAATATGAGGATGGAATTATTTTCACAATATACAATAATATACATACTGGTTTGCAGCAGCTGCGAAAACATCATACACCTAACTCTGATGGGGCAACTTATATATAGAACTATAACAGATATTTTGCGAAATTAAAATATTGATATTATTTCAGGCTGTGATATTCTTAATAGGTACTATTTAATATTCACAACTAATGTGGCTTAACTTTTACAACGCCAATCCAACATCGAGTTATTCCAAAGGAGATCGCATCAACTCATAATTAACAATTTAATAGGTATAATGATATGTACAGAATGGCCTTACCGCTAGGACGTAGTTTCCGAGATATAAGTTAAAAACCTCCGCATAAGATATAAGCCTCCGCATCCCGCTCACCTCCTAGGAGTGGGGACTTTTAGTATGTTTCACTCCTAACTAGTCCAAACAAAATCCCAATGTCAAAAATTGTGTTTCAACCATTTCCCTCTATACCATTTTTGAGCATTCATTGATTGGGTTAGTACTTTTCTCCCTTTCTGGGAAAAGTAAAATTGAATTTGACACAAAAAACTGGAAATAACCTCAACAATGAATGCGCTCTTGTTATTTTTAGTTGACATTGAACTTTTTAATACTCTTTAAGCTTTTGTTATAATAACCACGGATAAAGTATTCGGTCTGGATACAATATCCGGGTAAATCAGAAATGTTATTACTTAAATCCTATTTTAAATGAAAACTTTTCATTTTGTTATACCGTTGATTAAAAACATAAACAGCAGGGCCGGACTGGTCTGTTGAGGCCCACCGCTAAATACTTACAAGGGCCCCTAACTCTAATACAAAGAATGCTATTTTTTACCACAAGTAAGAAACTAATAATATTTAAATAATAAGTACATTGATTATGATCAATCAAAATATACATTAAAATACACTATACAGATGAAAAATAAAGAAAATTAAAATCCCAATCAAAGTGTAGGTACTCAGGTGACCTATAGATATATAAGAAGAGATCACAATGAATAATTATTATCAGGCTTCCTTTGGCTAATGTGACCAGAGCACAGCGTATACTAAACAATCAGCTTACACATTTCTATCATGTATATAGGATCCGACGCGAAATGAAATCGAATCATTCTTGGTCCTGTATTCTGTAATTTGTTGGGAGTGCCTATCAGAGATCCGCTGCACTTAGGCCCCATTGGGCGCTTCGTGCTTCCTCCGTGAGGGAAATGTCTCCCTAGGCCATTGACCAGCCTAGTGTTGTAAAAAAGGTGAAGGGCATTTCCCTCAAATTGGCCATAGAAGGCCAACGTTCCCCCAATATGGATTCGCTGGTCGAGGACATGGCGGGACGCTCACGAAGTACATGCTCGACCGTTTCATCTTCTTGTTCACATCCTCTGCAGATGGGTGTGTCACTTTGTCTCATATTATAGAGGTGCTTCTTTACCCGGCAGTGTTCGGTTAGGATTCCTGTTACAAATCGTAGGTTTCCCCTAGACATTGCCAGATAATTCCTTGCCGTCTCTTCGCTGGGCTATCTCAGGAGATTTCTGGCCAGATGACAACTACTTGTTTCCCACAACGTCTTAAATTTATTATGGGTGTTTTCCTTTATTATTTGGAGTTTCGCTGCAATTGGTAGTATACTTGAAGGACCAGGCCAAAGGATTTTCAGGCTGGCTGCCATATTGGCCAGTTTGTCAGCTTCTTTATTGCCGTTGCATTGTGAATGCCCTGTGACCCATCATAGGCAGATGTTATTCATCTGACATGCTCTCACAAGTGCTTGGTTACATTCCCATGTTGACCCTTTGGTTATTTTATAGTTTTTCAGGGCCAGTAGTGATTGTCTACTATCTGTGCATATTCTGATTGTCTTGCCCGTTATTTCTCTGCGAGCAATATCTTGTGCGGCTATGGCTATACCTACGAGTTCTGTTTGTACTACACTGGCATTTTTGTCCATAGTCCAGTTGCATCGGAGTTGCAGATTTCTGGAATATATACCACAGCCTGCTCCTTCCTTCTTCTTTGATCCATCTGTGAAGACATAGTTTACACCTTCAACGCCGGTCTCATCTTCACCAGTAGTTTGTATGATGTAAGGTTTATCAGACGAGCCGAGGCCGAGACGAGCCGAGGCGGAATACCATCTGCACATGCCTGTAAAAGAGGTATCGTTTTGACAGCATCAATCCACAGGCGGCTTTTGGTTTGGCAGCTTGCGTTTGGTAGTATGCCAACGGATTTGAGGCGACTCATGGTAGTCAAAGCCACTTCTTCTAGATGTAGATCTAGCGGTGGAAGGCACAGCGTTACCTCCATTGCCCCTGTTGGTGTTGTATGCATAGCTCCGGTTATGCTCAGACAGGCAACTCTTTGTACCTGGCATAGCTTGAGTTTTGCTGTTATTTGTTGACTCTTGGGCCACCAAACAACAGCTCCATGGGCCATCACTGGTCTTATGATCGCAGTGTATATCCACAGGTCCACCTTGGGTTTTATTCCCCAGGTTTTCCCTACGGTACTGCGACACTGCTCATATGATATGTAGGCCTTATTTATTCTTCTTTCGAGGGTAAGATTCCAGTTAGTTTAGCATCGAAAGTTACCCCCAAGTATTTTACCTGTGGTGCAAAATTTAATGCTGTGTTTAGGAGAACGGGTGCTCTCCTCATTGGCTCCAGTTTCCTTTTCCTTGTGAAGAGTACCATTTCCATCTTCCTGGGCTTGACTGATAAGGCATGCTCCTCACACCAATTTTCGATTATTCTTAGGGCCATCTGCATTCTCTAGTAGAGGGCACCTTCGAATTTTCCATTAAGCAGTATCGTTATCGTTAGGTCATCTGCGTATGCAATTGTGTAGAATCCTTCCATGTTGAGGTGGTTTAGGATGCTGTCGAGAACCAGATTCCATCCGTTCCGGGTCGGAATAAAATAAAATAAAATGTTTGGACATGATTGGACTTCTATTACACTATTACGAGATTTACCTATATATTTTTAATAAGAAAAAATATGTATTTTCGTGTCTCTTATGAAATAAAAGAGCTTTTAATGAAATCGTATTTTATTTACACACATTCATTTACATATTATTAAAGAACAGTACAAAATATTAGTTTACAAATATTACATTTTCTAAATGACAAAATACAAAAGCACATATCTTTATTTACAGTAGGTGCATAAGAAGTAGACTATTGCTAATTAATTAATAAAAACATACATCTCTTGCTTATTTACTGGTACGGGTAAACGGTAAATATGATCAATTTTTGATGATGATCCTTCTAAGGAAGGAAATATTGTTGGGTTCGCATCATGTTTCAAACGATTACAATAAGGAACATTACCAATTTTTTTATTGTATAAAAATGTTTTAACCATACTGAAAAATAAGATATGCAAAATATGACGCCTTAATTCCCAATAATAAATTTGTCATAAATTAGGTAATAAAGTCTCGCGCGCGAGCGAACCGTTTCAAACAGGTTCAAAGTCGTGACGCCACAGCCTACAATTTACAAACGACGAAGAGACCGATTCGGTCAGCTACGTGAAATCCCAGCAGTCGACCGCTTGATTTCATAGTTCATTCGGCCGCATTCCGGCGCAACGCCTGAATATTGTAGTCTATGACGTCATAGCTCGTTTCGGGCCGGTTCAATTTTATCGCTGTTTAGATCCTTGAAGTACACAACGTTTTAACGTTTTCTTACAACGTTATGCTATGTTTTTTAGTATTATCCTTATATTTAAAATTTTAGTCATCAGTTATTTTTCCCTATTCGATAAAGTTTGTCTACATCTAGATCTAGATGTAATAAATCCTCTCTATTACTTTCGACGAGCCATGTTCTTGCTCTGTGAATGTAATAATATTTACTATATAGTAAAAAAAATACATTTACATATACATTTACAATAAAAGGAGTTATGACTCGTTGAAAAACACCTCTTTTTTTTGCAACAACTTGGTTCGACTTGTATTCAACCTTAAATAACGGAAACCTGATGCATTTTTCGGGAAAACTTATAGAACATTTTTTGTAGTAAAAAACTTATAGAACATTTTTTGTAGTAAAAAATGAGCACTGTTGCGTTAATATTGCGTTATAACTAAGCGAGATACGTTTCAAAAACCGTGGGCCGCTCAAATTTTCAGAAAAAAAATGAGCGCTAAAACCCCAGCCATGCCCACCAGAATCGATCCGTTGACCGTTATCCCTTTACAAATTACGTTGTTTTAGTATTACTTATACAATCCAAAAGTTTGGCTAGTTTAGAATGCGTATTTTTCGAAAAAAATTAATTTGAAAAACGTATTTTTCAAATTTTTAAAAAAATACCATTTTCCAAATAACTCTAAAACTAAAAAAAATATACGTAAAAATGATATAGTACAAGAATGTAGGTTTTTTCTAAACAACAATTTTGGATTTTTTTCTATTTCTGTAGGAAAAAAATGAACGGAGATTAGTTTGCATTAAGCTTCATTCACAACCAGCCAATTACAATTACAATTAGTACTTAGAATTAGTCGTAAAAGCTTGTAATGCGACTTAATAACATGATCATTCACAACCTTTAAATTAACGTTTCCACTTATATTTGTACTTACACTTAGAATTAGTACCTTGCAAAGTCAAAGCTTTTGCCACTAATTCTAATTGAAAATCTCGGCGCGTGCGCGCTTGTTGTCAACAAAATAAATGAGTAAATGACAAATCACCTAACCCCAAATGTGTTGATTGTTTTAAATTATTATTGTGCAATAAACAATGTTGCCGAGACGAAGAGCGCAGTTTCGGCGAAAAATATTGGGTTCACTTGCTGTGGCATTGGGTCATTGGTTCCTTCAACTGGAAAAATAGCGCCAGGGGCCGTCTCGCAGGTGATGGGTTTGACCAATTCTTGCATGTAATTCTTGCGAAATCGGTAAAATTGTCCACTGTTTCCATGTTCAACAGTTACCCAATAGGTGGCCACAGCAAATACTTGACCTTCACTATGAACTAATTTTCTCTGGAATTCGACGTTGTGAATGATCAACACAGGTTAATTTTCACCCTACGTCTAATATTAATTGTAAGTACTAATTGTAATTGTAATTGGTTGGTTGTGAATGTCGCTTTATAGTGCGCGGACCCCCCTCCTAAGCCTTTTAACCCATTACCTGTTGAATATGAAGGGTTTGGCCATATGATCTTGAAATGTAAATGATCCTAGTTCTTGATATTACGTGTAAAATGGTTGTTGAATGGACGTTCTAGCTTCAAAATTGGTTACCCTTTTTTATTTGCATGATATTTTCCTTGCCGTTTATTTGTAGCAATGAATGATTTAAAAAAATCATAAAATAAAAATTTCAATTAAGAATTAATTATACCAATGTTACTTCGACACCAAAAGAATTAAAAATTGTTATAAATAATCAATCAAAAGTAATAATAAAGTCTTAGAGGCCTAAATAATAAGGAAATAAAAAGGAACTAAAAAAACATTCTTTTACATAAACCAAAACTATAAAAAATGTAAAACAAATAAAAAATACTTTTTACACATTTGTAATGGCCTTAAAAACAGCGCACTGACTTGTTTTTAAGGCATTATTTTGCGTTAAACTAAAATAATTTCTTTTAAATAATAATACCATAAAATATAATAATAATACGATAAAATATAAACAATAACAATGGATAATGTAAACAAGGAGAAAAATCGAACCCAATCTAAAACAATTAATAAAAACGATAAAAAACAGAACAAAAAGGATAATAATAATAATAATAATTATATCATAAAATATAATAAACAAACAATAACAATAATAAAAAACCAATGGATAACCAAAGAAGCATTTTTATGCAAAAAATAGCCCTCAAAATAGACGTGGGGAAGTTAGCCCCGCGGTCGAAGTATCCCGGTTTACGGTATTTAAAAATGGCGATTTTTTTTACATTTTTAAAAAGCCGTCACGAGCTTGCGCCACATCAGAACCGTCAGTCTTTTGAGTGTGAGCTTCATTCGAGTTCACTTAACATCTCTGAATATCTAACGCGCTCGAGTAAATTTATGTGACGCTCCCCCCACCGGTAAAAGCGGTCACATCATCTAACCTTTTTTTCTTTTTACCATCTAATCTTTAAAGTCCCATTGGTCCCCACGACGCTCGCGTAAATCACCATTTAGCATCGTGGGCACCTCTACTATAAATAACAATTTTGTTACAATATTTTCGTTTAATTTTTTTATTAATTTAGGCCACCAAAAAACCACCCCTGTCGTTTTTAAGGGTTGAAAATTTGGAATACATCAGGTTTCTCGCCCCTAAGAACATAAAGCTACACCCATGGACTGAAACTGAAATTAGAATTAATAAAATAGTCCAAAATAACATTAGCCCAAACTGCACTTTGCGCGACTGTACAGAAGTTAAAAGTGACTCATCCGATGGGCTCCCGTTCTAAATATGGTCCTTAGGTCCCTACTGACACGACGGAAAAGAGAAATCGCTTTTAACCGCTTATGTTTAAAAGCGTGTAAAATGTTTATAATTGTGTCTGTCGTTGTCGATATTGTAGATTATATCACTTTCCACATTCATTAGTATCAATGCTGAAATAGTTTCTTGAGCAACGGTGGAACGAATTTTTAATTTTACAAATGTTAATTTAGAAAAGATCGTTTCACATTTTACTTGTGCATGATAACGTTAACAAAACTTGTTTACAACGTAAATATGGGAACAACTTCATGTTCTTTAATCCTAAATAACAGCAACTCAGGCATCCTGGACATCGAAAAGAATTGGATTTATATTTTGACAATTAATATTGTTTGAGTCTCATGATTTTTAAAAATATTGCCCAAGAACAGCTGAATTCTGAAACCAAATATTGTTTTCAGGGGACAGTGCGCAGCGCCGTTACGCGAATAGGGAATTGTACTTTCTTACAAGCTGTTACCCGCGAATTTAACGCGCGTTCTGAGCCCGCGCGACAGGCAGCCTTTATGATATTAAATCGTGGGAGGGGGAAGCGGTGGGAAGAAATCGGATTTTGTTCACAATTTGTTAGATTTTAATTTTTTTTGTGCGGAACCCTAACTCTTTTTCTAAAATAAAAGTCGCCTAAGTTACTCCTTATAACATCAGCTATCTGCCGCTGAAAGTCCTCTCAAAATGGGTCTAGCCGTTTCGGAGATTAGCCGGACCAAATAGGCAGACAGACAAACATTTTAAAATAAAAGTAGCCTAAGTTACTCTTCACAACATCAGCTATCTGTCAGTGAACAGGAGATTAGCCGGAACAAACAGACAGACAAAAATTTTAACAATTAGTTTTTTGCTATAGTTACCGTATATACTTATACTGTATATACTCCTGTGCATTTAGTGAAAAGCTGTTATTTTAACATTACAGACACAATTTTATTTATTTGTATAGCTGAACAAGAGCCCCCTGAGCCCTCAGCATGGGGCGAAATCTCCGGTACGCGCCGGCCCAGTCCGGCCCTGTGAAACAGCCGTAATCCATGCCTGGCTTGATATTGATCAATCCCGATCCAACCGTATTATTATTAGTATGTAACTACTATGTATACAATCTAAATAATAATAATTTAAACCGAAAAAGTGTCAACATAATAATATCAACCTCTACTCCGAGTAGGCGTTGTTGTTGTAGTACCTAGTAGTCATTTTTATATCTGTTATTCCAAAATTTCGGTACATTTTTGCTCGTTTGCCTTTTAAATTGTGATAATAATATTAAAAATAATATTAAAGGTTGTCTTTCCGTAGTCTTTTCGATTCGCTCAAACAAGAACTGTAGTTGTACCGTTGCGTTGATTGAAGAAGTTCTTTTTCAATCAACGATTGTAGTTTTTTACTTACTACAACTACATACAGAATAGACATACTGTGTATTCTGCAAGTACCTGTATTATTTAGGTACAGAATAGTACAACTATTATAGTACATATTTAGTATTTTCTTCTATAACGTATTTTGTTCTTAAATATTATTGTGTGGGCATTTATTGTTTTATTTTTCCCCCAGCACTATTAAATTTAAAATTTCTAGAGAGGAAACGTAATATCACCGCCTGTCTGCGGGAAATAACACTGCTCACTGCTCAGGTCGATGAACTTAAGCTACAAAATAGCTCTATTTGGCAAAATGACAAAACTGCAAGATGTTAACGTTATGATTATATAAAATCACCTTGTAATTTATTATTTTAACCCAATATTCTGTGCTTTTGTTGCTGTTATCAGTGGCGCCCAGAGTTAGGCTTTGGGGAGACTAAATTAATGGTGAAAAAAGGCAAAGCGGTGCAGTGTGCCCTCGGGTGCAGCGATATAGATCATGACTATAAATACCTAGTGCCGCAGTCGAATTTTTTTCAGGGTCAAACGGCTTAGCACGGCAAAAGCATGTTAGGATTTTCAACTGTGTTTATAATACTCTCATATATAGTATGTAGGCAATATATCTATTTAGCAAAAAAAAATGTGACTTCAGCATCAGCTCTAAATTTTTCATAGTCCGCGAACGTTTTATGAAAGTGTTCTCTGTTCAGTTCTCTTGGTGTTCTGTGTCATTCCATAAAGTTATCATTTTAGTCGTTTTGTCAGTGATCTGTGGCGATTTTAATTGGTTATGAATGAATCTAAGGGATGTTGGATGAATACACAAACTGCGTTTTTAAAATAAAATTTTGTTTAATGTTATATTTATAGTAGGAATACTGGAATAGTCATTCAACTTCTTCGAAATATTTTGTTTAGATAGGTACTTTTAAAACCCTAATGACCTCTAAATCATCATAACACGATTCATGATGAGCAGACATCTAATATGTACCTACATATAACATGTAGGTACGTAATTTAGAAAGTATTTATCAATGTGCGAGTACCTACAAAGTAACCGTGGTAACGTGTGAAATATAAAAGGAACTAAATGAAGGGAATTATGTACACAAAACATTATGGCTTTTCATAAACTAAATCATATAATCTCACATTCCCATGTAACAAACAGAACCGAGTGTGACCTAATACAGCTAAATACACTGCAAATTGCAATGCGCATGCGTCGGATTAAAAATTCTACATCTAGTCACGGGATGCATTGGGCACATTCCGAACAAGTTCAGAATTAAATTGTTTATGCTCCGCGAACACAGAATAACTTACATTTCACGGCTCCCAAACGCCCAACTGCGCATGAATCTGATGTCTAAATTAGTTCGGAATCGCTACCGCGGACATAGGGAACATGACTAAAATTTTAAATATAAAAATAATATTAAAAAACATAGCGTAACGTTGTAATAAATCGTGTACTTTAAAAGAAAACAAGATTTCTAATTCCGCGCGATCAGTATTAAGGATCTAAACAGCGATAAAATTGAAGGGGCCTGAAACTAGCTGTGACGTTAGAAGCAGCTGCGTGAAGTTGGCCCGAAAAAAAATTGGGCCGCGTGGTAAAACGGCTAAATCGATTGTCTATCGTTAGACCACGTTTTACCACCGATTGATTTCGTCGTACCACCTTCCAATTTATTGTTATAAAAAAAACAAAAAAATCGGGCCAACTTCACAAGCCCGAAAAATTTCGCGGGCTGGGTGGTAAAACGTCTCGTTCGATACACTATCGTAAGACCACGTTTTACCACCAACTCATTTTTTTTACCACTTTTAGAAATAAAGATATTGAATAAACAATTTTTTTCAACGGAAAATGTAAAAAATCAAAAGGGTGGCTTCACAGGGGTTGAAAAGGTTTTACAACCCCACAATGTCAATTTACTACTCCCTGGAAATTCGCACGCGCGTTATGCATATGAGTAAAAATCGGGCCAACTTCACATGCACTTAAAAACCACAAGAGTGTCCTCCAGGGGGGTGAAAAGGTTTTATCATTTTTTCCTACCCCGAGAAAATATTTTACCACCCCACCAATTTATTTTACCACTCCCTGGAAAATAGCCCGCGCGCTATACATATGTGTAAAATCGAGCCAACTTCACATGCACACAAAAACGACAAGTGTGCCCTCCAGGGGGATGAAAAGGTTTTACCACTTTTTATCACCCCGAGAAAAGATTTTACCACTCCACCAATTCATTTCACCACCCTGAGAAATGCGCACGCGCGTTTTATATAATTGTAAAATTCCGGCCAACTTCACATGCTCGGAAAATAGAAAAGGGAAAATAGAATAAAAATTGCCATACTATAATGACGTAATCATATTTCTTGTTTCGAAAATTTCAACAAACTTAAAAAAATGTACAATGCCTTTGGAAATGTTGTATCACATGATATAGTAAAAATTATCATTTCTCACAATTTTCGCTGTACTCTGTGAAGAAATATTGCAAAAAGTATAATACATAATACATTGCGCAATAATTACAAAACAACTGTATTTTCTCCACTGCGTGAGGAAAGGCACGCTTTCCCCCACTGCCAGTGCTTAAAAAACGGGTTTTCCTGCAATCGTGAAAAAAAATTATGATCGCCACAACTGAGAAAACACAAATTCCAGTCGTGTGGAAAACATTTTCATCCCCCTGGTAAGCACCCTTTTTATTTTTCTGTGCATGTGAAGTTGGCCCGAATTTGATTAACTTTCATAGCGCGCGGGCTGTTTCCCAAGGGGTGGTAAAATGAAAGGGTGTGGTGGTAAAATCGTTTCTCGGGGTGGTAAAAAGTGGTAAAACCTTTTCAACCCCTGTGAAGCCACCCTTTTGATTTTTCACATTTTCCGTTGAAAAAATTTGTTTATTCAATATCTTCATTTCTAAAAGTGGTAAAAAAAATGACTTGGTGGTAAAACTTGGTCTTACGATGGTGTATCGAACGAGACGTTTTACCACCCAGCCCGCGAAATTTTTCGGGCTTGTGAAATTGGCCCGATTTTTTTGTATTTTTTATAACAATAAATTGGAAGGTGGTAAAACGAAATGAATTGATGGTAAAACGTGATCTAACGATAGACAATCGATTTAGCCGTTTTACCACGCAGCCCGGTACAATATTCGGTAGGCGTTGCGCCGAAATGCGGCCGAATGAAGTATGAAATCAAGCGGTCGAGTGCTGGGATCTCCCGTAGCCGACCGAATCGTCGTTTCCTCGTCGTTTGTAAATTGTAGCCTGTGGCGTCACGACTTTGAACCTGTTTGAAACAGTTCGCCCGGGCGCTAGACTTTAATAATTTATAGCAAATTTATTATTGGGAATTAAGGCGTCATATTTTGCATATCTCATTTTTCAGTATGACAGAACATTATTATACAATTAAAAAAAGTTGGGAATGTTCCCTATTGCAAGTGCAGAAGGCCGGGCGCCGGGTCTCACAGTATTAGAAAAATAATTAAGTACTTTTTACAATTAGTTTTTTTTATAAAAAAACAGTATTATGTAACAATGAAAGTTTATTTATAACTAAAACACAAAATACATTTTCAATAATAAAAGATAAACACAGTATACTTATTATTAAAATATATTACCATAAAATGTTATCAATTTTTTTATACAAATGTTTTATGCATTTATATCTTTCTGGTAACATATTTTAATAATAAGGATAATGTTATATAAATTTATAGTACCTATGAAAGAACTAACTATTATCTAACTGTTATCAGTTTGTTATTAAACATTAGTACATATTCCGCTTTTTTAGTAAATTGTATTGTTAATGAATTCTTTATGGCAGGGATCGTATTATTAAGTAAGGTTAATGAACGTTTTATCACATGAATTTTGATAATGTTGTACCCATTGTTAAAGTAGTGTCTATAACCTAGTGTAGAACCTAGAACTAGACGTAGATATATTATTAATAATATTAGTCGATATTCATTGTATACAATATACACATGTATGCTAATTGAATTATTACATATAACTTACTAGTGCAAATAGAAGATTCAAAATGTTATCTCCAGAAAGTTGATATACATCGGCGGATTAAACGTAGACATGTTTATATCATTTAATTTCATAATATGTGCTAATATCAATTTAGGATCACAATGGTGAATTTATTGTTGATTTATAAAACATATAAACGTGTACATAGAATTCCGTAATTCTTCAATTTCCATTTTAACTTTGAATTTTTAGAGCCAAGAGGGTTCAGTAAGTGGACGTCTAAGCAGTATTGAAATAACTCCACCACAACCTGAATTTAAAAGTGAAACTGGTAATAATTCTGTTAAAGAGAGAAGAGACGGCAGGGGCAAAAAGAAGTCATCCTGGTTTAATTTTTATCCTTCATACAAACAAAGAACTGAGGATTTCAAGAGACTTTTTAAAGACGTGCCTGATGATGAGAGATTAGTTGTGGGTAAGTAGAAATTAATTGATAGAAAGAAATAGTGAGAAATAATTTGTAGTTATGTTATTTACCTCGCATTATTTATGTTATCAGCTAAGGAGAACAATTTGAGCAATTTCAAGTTTTAGTTGGTATGATAATAATCCCCGGTAATCGACCTTGAAAATTAGTGATACATTAATTAAGGCCTTGTAGGTAAAATGTCTGATTTAGTGATTTTGTTACACAATGGCATAATACCAGATATATAATCTGATTTTGTACTAGATACAATTTTAATGTTTTCCTGTTCACATATTGAGTTTGAATTGATATGGAAAGCCTTTACCTGAAGTTAATGGATATCTTTTTTTATAATTTATTACTGGCATATTTATAACTTTTTTATTAATTAATTATTTTTCTTTCCTAGATGCTCATAGCTCATAAAATTATTCTTGATGAAATGAATATTAATATTAATTGCAGTAAAATCAAAGAAATATAATCATGATGTATTTTTTAGTGGATAAGAAATTGATTCCATTGATTGGTCTTTCAATCAACACTATTTCCTTAGTTTATTTATTATTACTGTTATTTTGATTTTAATGTTTTATAGAAATTTATAAATACATATAGTGTCATACACATCATGTGTTCATTTGCATATATATGTATGGTAATTATTATTTACTAGGTACTAAGGTTTTGCATGAGGTCAAGGTTTTTTGTTAAAATTAAACTTTGGATGGAGGTAGCCAATTTTATTATATATTTTATTATATGATATTTTATGTTATAATATTGAATGAAAATGTTTATTTATATACAGCGTGTTAGAAAAGTAACGGACAAATTCAATATTTCTTAAGACTGAGGTTTCTATCTAAAATCCTGGGAGACGTCGATTTTTATTTTTAATTCCACTTATTGTGATGTAATATACAATAAGATGGCGCTCTAGGTGTTCCGGATTCCGGATGTGACGTCATCGATAATTTTTTTAAGTGGCAACAATATATTTTTCCAGCAGATTTTTGTAGACGTGGTCTTTATAAGTTTATGAGCCAGTACACAAAAATACCATCCTGCTGCATGGAAAGTAACAATTGGAAGACGTAATATTGTTCCTAAACACATTTAATTTAATATGAGCAAAATATTATTAAGAATACAGTAAACAATGAACAATTTTACTCAAGAAAACTAAGAGTAAAACGTAAGAAACAAAGAAAAATCAAAGAATAGATGAAAAAGAATAGGAACGTAGATATAAATAAATATTAATCTAAATTAAATATTCGAAATTGCGACCGTTTTCTCTTAAGCACAACTCTAAATGTATGCTGTATGAGACACTGCTCTTATGTGGTGCCGTATTCGTTCCATTAGTTCTTCCAGATTTCTCGGTTTTGGGTAGTAAACTGCTTTTCAAGTAACCCCAAAGGAAGAAATCCAATGGGGTTAAATCAGGCGATTGAGCAGGCCATTCCATAGGCCTTCTTTGACCAATCCACCGTCCGGGGAGCAACTCGTGAAAATATTGACGGACATTTACTGCATAATGAGGGGATGATGTAAGGAAAACGTCGCCTCGTCCGAAAATAAAATCGAATTTTTTTAAAAAGTAGGATTTATGTGTATTCTCCACCATTTCCTTGCCGAATTGAACACGTTGATCATCCTCGGATCATCCTCGTTTAACTCATGTATTAATTTAACATTATACAGGTTGTTGATCTTCAAGATTTTGTGAACTGATACATTTGAAATTCATGGATGGACTACAAAATCACCATAGCCTATCATAATTAATATTTCTATTCTAATCTTTCTTTCTTTTTCGGATAACATCTTTGCTTTTAATGATTAACAATTTGACAGTGACAACATTATTTACTGTCACCTTAGTGTTTTGTTTCAAGCGAGCCATAGCACACTTTCCAATTGTTATTTTTAATGCAGCAGTATGTTAATTAAAATCAAAAATCGACGTGTCCGAGGATTTTGGATAGAAAGATTTTGTCTTAAGAAATATTTATTTTATCCGTTACTTTTTTACCGCACTGTACCGCAAGGCATAATTTTCAAAATAAATAGCACAAAGGATACCGGTGAATCTACAATTAACAGGAACATGTTTTGCATAAAAATGACCTTAGGAATATGGCCCCCTCTTACGAGATACAGCCCCTCAAAGTTTGTGTAATTTGAAAACTAAAAAAGGTATAACAGTCAAATTTTATACTAATGCATGTGCAACTTATCAACATCTGTAACAGCCCCCTACTTAAAATCTTTTTAGCTAAAATCGTGTGTTGTAATAAGAATGGTAATGATTTTTATTTTTTTGTTAATGGGTTTAAAGCAAAAAGGTCATAAATGTAAAAGCTTCAAAATCAACCAGGCTATCTGATACGCATTTTTGAATTCTCAATATTTGTATATATTATTTTGTATAATATAATAGGTATTGCCAGTAAACAGTAAATACATTCTTCAAAATCATTGTATAAAAATAAAAGCGTAACATAAAAAAGTAATAAAAAAGTATAAACAATATATTTTTGCCATTTCTGTATTATATTTAATAAAAATAATACATTACTAAATTACCATAAAATAAACTTAACTCATATCTCAAACAACATTTCATATCATTTATCATTTATAGACGAGATAAATAATTCAGTCATTTGTTTTCTTTGGTATGACGTTGTGATATGTCACGCATTGTTAACAATCTCAACACCCGATCTTAAGTTTCTATTTGGGCTCTTCTGAAATCAAAGGTAAATATTTTTATTTATATTGTTACAGATTACTCTTGTGCCCTACAAAAGGAAATCCTGATGCATGGTAGACTGTATGTTACACAGAATTACTTGTGTTTTTATGCCAATATTTTTGGATGGGAAACTAATCTTACATTAAAATGGAAAGACGTGGCTTCTATAACCAAAGAGAAAACTGCTTTAGTTATACCGAATGCTGTCGCGATAAGTACCAAAAGCGAAAAGTATTTTTTTACGAGCTTTGTAGCCAGGGACAAAACGTATTTAATGTTATTTCGTGTCTGGCAACATGCTCTTATGGATCAGCCGATGTCTGCCCAGGAAATGTGGCAATGGGTAGGTTAAGCAAAAAAAATCTCAATCGCAATATTCAATTTATACCAATGAATGTGCATTTATTTAATAACTATTTTTTGTTTCTTTTGGCACTTATGAACATATTGTGCTCGTTTGATATTGATGAGCATGACTATGTGGCAATGTAGCAAAGGCAATGTGGTGGAAACAGCAGTATTATGGCAAAATGTTTTGATTAATAATTAAGATATTTTAATGTTGATTGTAGAGATTATTGATCGCCTGTTATACATGACTTAGTTATAATATCTTTTCCTTCAATTATGTATTTAATGACATTGAGAAAATCGCATTTTCTGTCGAATTCCCAGAAATGTATTGTATATTTGTAATTCGTTATTTAAGTGTCGTTATTTAGGCCATCCATGTAAATGTCCATTTACATGGACATTTTTTGTGTTTTGTCCAAATCTGCATGTAGTACAAATCAGCGCCATAGCAGCATCGAATTTTTTTACTAATATTTTTTTAGTTATATTTTGAGGGATTGAACCTCCAAGGAATTTTGTCTACAAAAGCCCCAAATCTAAAATCAAATAAGCGCAAAATCTAGGGTGGATACATATAAGTGGAAATAAAGGGCTTTACGTGTTTTCCATTATAACAAATAATAAATTCAGCGTAAGTTTCTCTGGTAGCTTTTCTGCTCTTTTCTGTCAGTAATATTTGCAGTTTCTGCACCTTCTTCCGGCATTAGGTACACAAAATCTTCTTTATCGATATCCATTTATTCAACATTTTACAATATATCTGACATTATAAGCTTAACAGTGACATATTTATAGGCTTAACAGTAACATATTGATGGACCAGCATCTTGATTTGGGTATTTAATTGTATATACAGTGAAAGTCAGATATAACGTCCGCAAAGGAACCAGCAAAATATGGACCTTAAATCCGGTAATTCTGGCGGCAACAAACATAGAATTTAAAATTAAAAAGACGGCACAATTTTGTTTACCAATATATATATTTAGAGCAGAAATACATATATTCTTGTAAAAACAAAATATACCACAGACAGATACATCACCTGTTGTATCGGCCCCTCACGTGTGAAGCTATAGCTGACCCTAGGGCAAAAAATACGTGTAAATATAGCCGTGTAGCCACTATATGCGAATCGGCCTCCCCCGTATAACACTATACCGGCTACACTAAATGCAGTCCATCTCTGTATTAATATATATTATATAAGTGTAACCAATATCGAAAAATTTCGCTATTACAAGTAACTTTTCTTTATAAGCGACGGCGGTTTAAATTGTCACTTGAATACACCATTCCATTTACGTAATATGTGCCAATGCGGTTGCCATTGTTAGTAGCGCTTTCGAAGTACGATATTTTTATGTAACATGTTACAATTTTAAAATTGAAAACAAAAATAGAGACTTTAAAGGAAAATTTATTCTATAATAAAACCTTTGTCTTCAGGAAGTGGTTCTGCCAATTATAGATAGGCACAATGGTCAAAATTCCGTGAACAGTTTGCGACAAGAATGCAGCCTTGACTTGAACAACTTTGTGTGTATAATTCTCTTTTGTGCCACTGATAAATTAATAATTAAGTGACCGTTACCCCATTTTTTAAATATATAATTTTATCTGGCCAATTTCCTGAGGAGCCAGAGGAGATCTACATGGGGCTACAGTTTAGCTGTTTGTCAATTTTAATACCAAGAGATGTAATGGGCCTGTCATGCTTCACAGACTTTCCATCTAAAGTTACATACACGTTAGGTTCAGTAATGGAAAATGTTTATTTAAATTAGTCTATTCAGTAATAGCCCATTTTTCAAACAATAATTAGACATTGTCAACCCATTCACTACCCTTACTAGACAATTGAGCTATGTTTTCTGCTTGAATAGCAATAGTTGTATAATCAGCGAGAAGTGATAAAAACCCAGAAGAATGTTCATTAAAATGATTTATAAAATTTATAAATAGTAATGGACCCAGGATACTTGATCCTTGGATCCTTGAGAAACATCTGTGGGAACAGTTAGACATTTTCTGGTCACTATTTCCTCTAACAACAACCATCTGGGAAAGATCATATAAATGCGATCTTATCCATTCAAGAGCTTTATCTCTTACATCATAATGCTCTAACGTTTTTAAGAGTATATTATGATTCACAATGTCGAAGGCACGGGTCAAATCAAACTAAATATCAGCCCTTTTATTTTTAGATTTAAAACCTTCCAATATGAATTTATAAACCTCAAGAATGGCATCCTGAGTACTTATTTAGTACCTTATCATTTAAGAAGAATTTTATATTTTCTACAATTTTTTATTGCAATATCATATCTTGGAGAATACTGACAATAATAAAATATGTCTTGATAATTTGCAGTTTTATCACGGTCACTTTTTCATGAATGGGTACTACACCCAGGGACTGTTTTACAGTTGACAGAAATAATCCATCCTTAAAAGACAAATTAATATGTCTGGCAATGTTAGATATTTTAATAGGGAGCAAGGAATATGATCAAATCCTGCAGAATATTTAGCCGATAGCTTTTGAATTACTTCACCCACTTCCTCTGGAGTAATTGGCAGCGGATTTAGTGACTCTCCTACGAGTTCACTCACCAAGATTTGGTTTGAATTTACAGATATGAGCCGAAGAAAAAAGATATGAAACAATGTTTTTCTAAAAACTCTAGAAATATTAGAATTGAAACAAAAATTAGTCCTATACCAAGCTATTTCAAATATAGATGAAAGATATAAAGTGGTATATAAAAAATTGAAAGTTCAGCATAATCAACTTTTAGAGAATACAAAAAAAGAATATTATAGACAGAATTTATTCAGCCGATAATAAATCTAAAGCTGTGGCAAGTCATTAATGATATAACTAAAAAAATGAAAAAACTAATCCAAATATGAAAAATCCTAAACAAACAACTAACGATTTCAACACATATTTATTAACAAAAAAAGGCAACCAATATTTCTACGTTTTATAAGGATTTAATAGAAAACAACGAAATGTCAATGTACTTAATACTAGTTACGCTTGAAGAAATAGTTTCAGTTATAAGAGATATGAAAAATAAAAAAAGTGGTATTGATGAGGTCCCGATTTCAGTTATAAAGTCTTGTGCACATCATATGGCTCAGCCTCTAAGTTATCTTATAAATCTGTCTTTATAGCTAGGCATTTTTCCTAATGAATTAAAATGTGCAGTACCTTTATTTAAAAAAGGAAATGTAGTATATTTTCAAATTATTGACAAATTGGTTTGTTAACTTGTTTCTCAAAGATTTTTGAACATGTCATGGCCTCAAGAATAATTCCCTTCTTTACAGGAAGCAGTGCGTTCTTGGAAAATCAACATGGTTACTTGAAATTTAAGTCAATCGATACAATTCTGTACAGTTTTATCAGCAAAATATTTGCAAGGCCTGGAGGAAGGAGACTTGCTTGTGGCATTTTTCTTCACCTTTCCAAGGCATTTGATTGCATAAATTATGAAATATTTAAAATGGCTTTGCTCATATTTAACAGGGCGTAAACAATTAGTGGAAGTTGAACATCCTTGGACCTCTCTTGTTTATAATATTTATAAATTGGAAATATAATTTCAAATAGAAATGAAAATGTTATTTTCAAAAACAACATATTGTTAATTATGCAAACGACACTATCTTATTAATTACGGGTGTGGATTATATGGACATAATAGAAAGTGGCAACATACTAATGAAGTCAATTAAACAGTCGTTTTTTAGACTAATGTTAAATGAAGAAAAAACAGATTGCATATTATTTAAAGTGAATAATTTAACTGACACGCCAAATAACGTTATGTACGATAATCAAAAAATAAAATCTTCCACCTCTGTGAAATTTCTTGGAGTTCATATACTTAGATGATATTTTGACATGGAATACACATATCGATTCGGGTGTAACTTTCGATACTAAACTAAACTGGAATATTCACCTTGAAAGAAGAATAAATAAGGCCTACATATCATATGAGCAGTGTCGCAGAATCGTAGGGAAAACCTGTGGAGTGAAACCCAGGGTGGTCATGTGGATATACACTGCTATCATAAGACCAATGATGGCCTATGGAGCTGTTGTCTGGTGGTAAGAATCAATAAATAACAGCAAAACTCAAGCTAGTTATATGGGGAAGTTCCTCCGAATATTTGTATATCAGAAACGGATTATAAGAATAATGTTTCATATTAAGGCTGCAGATTCGTGTCGAGGCAAATTTAAAGCTAATTCAATATTAACAACAACTGCTATCTATATTTATGAATGTATGAAATTCTTAGTTAACAATGGAAATGATTTTGATGACTGCAAAAAACATATGAACGTGCTACAAGATTTAAAGATGACTTTGACTGTCCAATACATAAAAAATTTGAAAGAGGAACCTTTTATCATTGTCTGAGAATATACAACCATTTACCAGATACTATTAAAAAACAACAATCCAATAAAGTATTTTTTAGGTCCTTACACGCTTTTGTTTGTTATATGGAACCATATTCATTAGGTGGATTTCTCATGTAAACCTTAGAAAAAGTAGGCTAGAAGTGTGAATGATGAATAAATGGAAGTTTAAGTGTATTGAGAATGTGATCTTTTTCCTCTTCTTTTCTCTTGTGACTTATTTCCCAGATTTTTGTACTTTGTACTATCCTCTGTTGAAATAAACGATTTACTTACTTACTTAAAAGGGAACAACTAAGCCATCATCTTTAAAAAATTTATTAGGATATGGTAGAAGTATACTATTAAGATTTTTCTAAGGATATTTAAAATATATGGTTGCTGTTTATTGTTGCAATATATGGAATCACTATACCCTTTGCATGCCCATTGCAAACTTTTGACTTTGATTATAATTTCTTAAACATATTCATCAGATTAAAAAAAGAAATATGCACTTGAACCACATTAAGGTGACGATTTCTTAATATTGTTTTCTGCCTGTTCCAGGTCTTCTATGAAAGGATCCAGTCTCCTCATAACGTTGGCACACTTCGAACAGCTGTACGTGTCATATCCAATTGTCGAGCAACAACTTGTTGGCTAAGTCCATTTTCGATTAAAGCAATAACTTGTGTGGCTTTTTGCTGTGTAGTGTGCATTAATCTAACACACTTTAAAACTATTGAAATTATGAAAAATTAATAATGTACAAGTTTCAATTGCAAAGGCAATAATATCGATCTGTCTCTAGTTTGTTATTCTCGTTATATCCACCACATAAATACAAATCATTTGTTTATAGATTGAAATACGAATGCGCTACGAATATAAACGGCAAGCACTATTGATAAATTTATGCTCATAAAGCATATTAAATTGTCTTTCAAACAGCATAACTTTTTTTAATCTGATAAATAGTTTAAAAAATATATATATAAATAAAGGTAAAAGTTTGCAGTGTGCAGATTTATATGCACGCAATTGTATAAAAGTATAAATATAACCCTATATGTATATACAACATAATTATTCAATTAAAGTATTTGTAGTATACTTACTCCGTTCATGGAGTCCTGAGACCGCATCAAAACAAATAAATTCACCTGACTGTCTTCTCGCCATTCGTTCGGCTATTCCGTCCCCATTGCCTTCATCTCTATTTTTCATATGCGAATAAATAAATAAATAGGTATGTTTAATTAACCTTTTCATGTAAAAGCACACATATTATGCTCAGTGCTCCAATTTTACCTAACAATTACTTAATTTGAGAAACAATTAGCGAATGCCTGTAGCGGAAATTGTATGGACATCTGTAGGAGTGTTTGGAGAGTAATAAATGCCATAGTTGCTAATTTATGTACCTACCATATATTATGTTGTTTATGACTTCATAAACTGATTTTTTATTGTTACACATTTAAATAAAAATTTATGTCTATATAATCATTATATACTTTGCTATTGTTGTTGATCAGGAGTATTTTCCTGTAAATAACTTTCATCACACATATAAAAATTTTGTAGGTTCATCAATGCTATGGCACTGAACTTGGTTTAACTAGTGACGACGAAGATTATATTGCACCAGTAATTGACGACGATAAATTGTCTGTTAGACTATCAGTCGAATCTTTCTCAGAGGTAAGTTTCAAATAATATTGTTTATGCTTTGTCATTGGAAAATAGTCATCATTTAAACCGTTTAGAATTCTCAAAACTTTATTTATTTCCCATTCAACAAATTAATTGTGACATTAGCTTAAGCTGTACACTAATTTTCATTGGAAATAAGTGAGTCTATCGAAAATGTACAGCAGGAAGAATATGATTTAATGTATTCAGTAATTAGCGACACTGAATGCTGAACGACCGTGTGGCCGCACGTTTACGTCCTACATTAAATGACGATTTATTCACGAAAAATTGCTCCATTCGCTAGGAAAAAAATTCAGTGTATTGCTTAAGCTTTCTACTTATTACCAGCCAAGTTTTGAATGTATAAGTTAATTAGAATTGCTGCTACACGTTAAAAAGTGAATGTCTCGTATCTCGGCTTCTATAAGTCATCTATACAGTAAAAGACTTTTTTTTAAATTCATTTAAAAATCAGTGCAATCGAATGCAGTTTGTTGTATATGTGTAAGTTGAAAATTGTGACAAATTACGGCGGTTAGTTACGGGTTTTTCGTTAATAAAAAATTTATTTCTTTATGAAACATTCTGAAAATTAGCATGCTCTAAGATACTGTTATTACCTACCGATTGCAATAATTTTCCTCAAGATCGGTAGATTGTGACATGCTGGGGCGCATTCCAAAATTTCTATTAACAATGTTGCAATAGATCGCCATATTAAAATTTTTCAATCGGCCTTGGTGCATTTTGTTAATATGTAATACTCCAATTTCAACTATCCAGCTCCAACTATTCAACTCCAATTTCAACAATACTAATTCAGAAAAAAATTTTCTATATTGTATTTTAATTTTTGACATTTTTTAACTGGCACTAAATATTGCCCTGAAAAATATTTTCCAATTTTTTTAAATACTTAATCTTTTATTTTCAAATTATCAGCTGAACAACTTTTGTGCGAAATTTGTTTCTAAAATCATTACTTTTTACATTGTTGAGAAACAAGTAAATTTATTCAAAAATTATTTCGCAATAAAAAATCATGATGTGTATCTCGCTCATTTTAACTTTTTCATTAGCTTTCTATATACGTTAAGATCTTTCATTCAAGGCCTATTTCAATTGCACGGAATCCACGTTTTTTTTTCTCTGACACTCCTACTAATATCCATTACTGTATAAATATGTTAAAACTTTATGGTTTTCTGAAAAATATATTTTCATAGATCATTTGATTGTTATTGTATATGCCTTGTTATTGTATACCTATATTGAGTCGAATATAAATAATTGTAGGGCATTAGCAGTCAGGTGCAATACATGAAAAGCTGAGAATATGAGTTAAACAAATAAATTAAATTGTCAATAAGTCAACCCCTATATATAATAAGTATTTCACAACTGTCTCTGTTATATTTCTTATAGCCATAATTTGCAGTAGGTATTTATTTTGAATCTTCTTGATAAAGCGAGCAGAGGCTGAGCTTGACATTTATAATAGGGGCTTCATATAATTGAGGTATACAAATAGGAAAAGTAAAGTCCTTTATATATTGTATATTATAAATAAATTGGCCTGATATTTCGGAGTATGAAGCCATATTTGTCGCTTTATTTGATATATTATGACAATGATTTTGAAAGGACAAGTAGAAAGAAAAATTTTATTCCTGACGTAATGTTTTGCCAACAATTAGATATTCTTAATTAATTAATCACACATTTTATGATTAAATGAGTGTATTATATTATTACAGTATTATTTATTTCTTTTTTCAGAAAAACTAGATTAAATCTTACATTTTTTTTTAATATCTAGACTTAGCTAGCTGTTCAGTAGATAAGTATCCAGTGACACACTTCACATAATACTAATCACTTGGTTTGTGTGATAGACATATTATGCTTATTGTAAGCACTTTTACTGTCACTACACCAATTCGAACGGTTTTAGTCTCTTTAGCTGTCGAACAAGTCCGTTGTTGTCAAGTAGTAATATCACTTAGACGTTTTCGGGGAATTCTAGCCTCTTCTGATGTTTGCTTCTAGCTTGTATTCCAGGCCCCGATTCCACACTCGTTCGAATGCTTGGGCTATTAATAAAGTATGTTAAACTAAATTATTATATTGTATTAGTCATTTTTAATTAATATAATAATAATTACATACTATATTAAATTAAAATTTATTATTTATAGATCAAGTAATTATCAGTTATTACCTGTTTATGTAGATAAGGCAGGGTTCGTAGTGATCGGGAAAACAGAGAGAACCTGCGAAAGGTAGGGAATTAAAAATTATTGCAAAAAGTCAGGCAAAATCAGGGAACTTGAAACAAATATGATTTCGTTGATTTCGATGACTTGAAACAAATATGAGGTCCGGGATTTCATAACTGCTAACTGGAATTTTATTTCAATTCTTTTATATCAGGTTGTTTCCAAATACATAATTTGACGATTTAGTTTACGATATTTAATTACGATTTAGTTGCTATGCTAAATAAAGCTAACCGTTCCATCTGTACATCTAAAATTCTTTGAATGTGTAGAAGTTGTTGTGAATGATAGCGTTATTTTTTATAATTATAGTGTTGAGTGAAGGAATTATGACTTTTTGTAGTTCCAGCCATTGTTAAATATCAAAAGTGCTGGAAAAACCTGGAAAGTCAGGTTTAATATTTAATATTATCAATTCTTGCATGTAAGTAAGTAATATGTATTTATAATATTACAATAATAATGAAGTAATATTGAACTGCTATACTTACTATGAATAAACATGCGAAAAAATAAAGGTGCGAGTTTAGAATTTTATGGTTCTCCTGAGGTTTCTGAGTATGAATTAGAAATATTCCTCTTGACAACTCTTTGTAATCGGTTTAATAAATATTATAAATAGGACCAATTATAGACAATTTGCTTATAAGAGTCATCCACTCTCAAACGGACACTGTCACAGTACCTGTGAAAGTGTGAAAGTTAGCGAAAATTTGCCTGTCTTTTATAAGCTCCATGATGGTGATTTAGAATATGACTCAATTCATTGCAAGGCTCAATTCATTGCAACTCCATCGATATTCTCAGTGCAGGGCAGGTAGTCAGTTCACTACAGTAATGTTATTGGAAAGACATGATCAATTTAGTAATTACATACATTTTTGTTAATACATGCATGACATGAAACCTCATAGCTAGTAGGTAACTACACTACCTGAATACTCTGAACACACATTCACCTTTCAAAGATAACACTTTCAACAATAAGCGACGATTCAGGGTCAAACCGCTAGAAAAAAATGACAACGAAATAATATATGTGTATTACACTCTTTAATTTTATCACTAAGTAAACAGATAATGTTAATATTACATCCCTTGGCTGCAACCTAAATACAATCGCTATACAATTTTAAATCCAAGGCCCAAATTTTCTGAATAAAGAACACAGAAACAAACTTAAAATGCAGCTTAAATAATTAATATAAGGTTATATAAAGTACCTAACTGTTTTAATAAACCTTTGTTAAAGGACAATCAATATATAATATCTCGTAATATGAGAGATAACTCAGATAAAGCACTACCTCAGATAAAACACTAAGCTACCTGCCAATGTTTGGGCATATTACTTTAACTTTTGTATAAAAAGGGACTAATATGTGTTGTTAACTTAATAAAAATGTCTGTATCTTATTATGTTTATTACAAAAGTAAATTGCAAGTAAGTGTTTTTTACTATGTTACTTATTTAATAAACAAAACAATTGAAGTTGCAAAATTAAGTAAAATGGTTCTTGGTTTTCTTTTAGAGCAATAAATAAATATAAATAACAAAATAACGAATATTTTGAACATATTATGACATATATAAGTTGGTCTATATGTTTGCTTTTGAGATGATTCTGCACATCTATATCTTGTTTCCAGTTTGTATTAAGCAAATTAGTTATTTTCTCTCTCAAGAAACACTTGGTAATGGTATGCACATAAAATATATCTCATATATAGTCCATTGAAATGTTACAAAATTTTGGCCAAACCTTGCATTTTGGGTAGGATAAGATTTGGCCGCCATCTTGGAAAAGGGGGAGTAAACGGTTTACTCCCAGCCCACCGGAGTAGAAGTGGTCATGATAGGTGCCTGACGCTACCTATCATTAGGCATTTCTGATGTCTGATGGGTCTTGTATAATACTATATACTGTTTCCCTACTGTATGTTGTTTTAAATCTTGTGATCTAAATATGTTCTCTATGCTGCACTATGCTGTTGAGGAACAGTAATTCCGAAACACGTGTCTGTAGCTGCTAGTGTTTTTGGGGTAATTGCTGCAATTCTTTTTTGATGTATAATGCCAGTAATTTGCTGTAAATAATTGGTTGTAAAATAGCTACGTATAGTCTCCTGAAACAAGATATAGATAATAATTCATTGGATAATAATTGCGTTATTTCATGTTATTAACGAATATTTATTATATTTATTTTGTGTTTCAGCAAGAGTGTTCGACTGTTACAGAAGGTATGAT
>CAXKVY010009310.1:0-24134 GCA_964058915.1 Tetropium fuscum | reverse complement strand
AAAGCGAATATCTGTCACTTCTAGTTATTTCCGGAAGTGCTAAATTTACTGCGCCCTGTAACTAATAGCAAAATGTCTAAATATTCCATAAAAATTTGAAATTCTAAAAATTAATGGAAATACAAATAATTTATTAGCCCGATTTTCAAAAATCACGCGGTACTATATAATACGTGCATAGGTATCTGAAAATACGTTTAGGCCTCTCAGTCCGTCTCAGTTTTTAAATATAGTGAGGTATATCTACAAACTCTCTGATCAGAACAATATACACACCACAATCTATGGCTATTTGATGCCATAGATTTGATGATAGAGCCATAACCAATGAGGCGTTAATAAATATTACTAACGAGTAACTAGTTCCCTTCAATGAATCCTCCGCTAGTGCCTGTAAATTATCATTGGTTATGCCTTATCGGTTTTCACTACATCATTCATAGTTCAAATGCAACAAAATATTCCAATTTTATCTTAACCTGTAATTAAGTAGGTACCTACTTACGTTGTGATTACACAGTTGCTAGATACAATTAAATATTTTCATCCAATCGTAGTTTTCTGTGATATATGATATATTACAAATAATATTTTCGACAGTATGCAAGACAATTATTTGTAGCACGGTGCATGCGCGCATGGGGATTGTGTTCGAATTTCTAACTTTATATTTTCCCGGTTCTATCGGGGAAACTTGATATTTTGTGCTATTATATTTTGTTTCGGTTTTATAATAAATTGTGACAGTTTGTTTCCATTATTTGATGTTGGCTTTACAATTATTTATTCAACTTTTAAAATCGTATTATTGTTACTCTATGTGTTGTCTGTTACATGTAACAAAGTATTTTCATCATAATCAACATTAAATAGACATTTGAAAAATGTTCGTCAAGATATACCTATATGCAAGAAAACTGGCTATATGCTATGAATTAATTATATGCTATGAATTTAAGACGGAAGACTCCAAATTCAAGACTCCAAATACCTACTTTGAATGTACAAGAAATTCACTTTTACATGTTAATATAGTATACCTACTTCGTGAACATAATTTGTCAAACAACCACAATATCAAAATGAAACTGAAAACTTTACATTTGATAGTATAACAGGTAAAGTTCTTACATAATAAAACTATTGTACCTATTTATCATTGTAGTTTAAAAATTTATTAGTAGCTATTTATTTACTAATAACTTTTAAGCTTTATATATTATTCAGATTTGGCCGGTAAACTTACAGCCTACATTAGGTATATGAATGAGTAATACTATTACCTAGCTACCCATAATAATTACATTTTGTTTATGATTTGGGTTTCAAAGTTTTAAAATAAACTACTCGTATTTAACGTCTAATATCAATATGAATTTCTTTTTTTTTCTCTAGGAACTTATAACAAGATGTAAGAATATTGCAGAAAAAGAGTAGAAAAATGTCAAGGAAGCAGCAAGGTAAATTTTATATGTAGGCACAGATCAAATGAAAGTAAGTGAAAGTACAGAAGAGGTAAATGTAATATTCTATAAAACTCACTACCACCATGAATTAAAGGTAGAACCATGAAGAAAGGTAGAACTATAGCAAAGTAGTTGCTAATTAGTGTTTCAAAGCAAAGGATTTTTGTACAGGTTCAAGTTTTAATAATATTGATTCTTCTATTCCATTTGTTTATTTAGAATTGGGGACGATAATCGTAATAACATTCAGGCAATGAAATTAATAGACAACATATCTCAACCACAAAAGATATAAATAATATTAAATCGTCATATTATGGTATTGATACAAAACAAGGTAAATGGAATAAAAATTATTTATATAAGAACATCATGCTAGCGAAAATAATTGTGTGTTGTATTACAAACCACAAAATAAAGAAAGTGATTCCTCATAACTGATGATTTCTGCATAATTTTGTTGAACAATTCTCAATTACACATGATAAAAAAAATTGGCCTAAATGTAATATCAGTGGATTCAACTCATGGTTTGAACCACTATGCTTTCGAATTGACAACTGTAATGATTAACGATGAATTTGGGTATTTATAATTTCCAGTAGCTACATCTACACGATCCAATATTAAAACTATTTATTCTACTTCTTTGCTCTTTTATACGCTTTATGGATAATTTTTTGTCGAATATTGAACAGTAATGTTTGTCAGTCACGATTTAGTTTTAATTCAATGCTGGGTTTTATTTTGAGTGTGGTATTTAATAAAGTTTTTAATAATACCTTGTGGAGTATACCAACATGATTAACAAATCCAAGCAATAATGACACTGTAGCCTAATCTGTTCTTAAAATGTCCTTTTTGATACACCATCTTATCTCTATTATTAAAGAAGATACACATATTTATAATTAATTTTGCTGGAGAAGATTTTATTGATCCTTATTATGCATACATTTCAAAATTTAAAACATAGCATACTCATTCGTTGTTTCTTGTTGCAATTATATTCTGTCAGATTACGAACAATAAGGGCGAATTATTGTAACATAAATGTCAACAGGGGTGGTCAGCATTGTGAATGTGAATTTTGTAGAATCTATGCATGTAACTCTTAATAAATATGGTGAATCACAACGTTACATCATTCAGCGTCTTGGTGCCAATCAATCGAGTCTTGCAGCAGTGTCATGAAACGCAGTCTCACAAAAGAAGGCTAAAGCAAGATACGCTACAAAATATGCTGTCGAGGATCGTTTCTGTTGCAAACGTGAAGAGAACGTTTTACTACGAGTCCAAGACTACAAAATATGTTTCAAGAGTCACACAATGTTCGTGTAAATCGATTGCGTTGTTTTAATGTAACTAGATTTTGTTTACATATAAAACTGGTCTGGTTGGTGGATGCTTTATTATGGTGTGGGGAGATATTAAACCTCAGCGATTCATACGGAATTGGCTGTGGATTAAGAGGGAGAATCACATGAGAATCTTATATTAGACAACATTTGAAAACATTTTCCGCTATATTGTGATTATCGTTTGGATGTGCTGGTGATGTTGGTGTACTCCACAGGGTGGTATCAAAATTCAGGAAAAAATCACTGTAGAGGTAGCAACCAAGTAGACTAAAAATCAGTTGAATATCAACTTTCCACATAAACTACGCTGGATTGTCTAGAAATAGCAAAGAAAACGGAAAAATCGTTCACAAAATGTTTAACTTCAAACATAATAAATTTCTGGTTATGCGTTAATTTATTTTATAAGGGTATAACAAATAATGATAATTGAAACGAATATTTTCATTTACCTACCTACAAATCCATTTTAGTGGGATATTGCAAAAACTATTCTACTAAATAATGATTAAGATTAAATAAATACATCATATTTTTTAATTATGCTTGCAGAGTGTTAGTGGATATCTATAATAACGAAGGCGGAATTCAGAATGGCATTGAGTGTGATCTAACATTGCATCCAGATTGCAGTCCGTTTAATGCGATTTGATTTGACACTAATCCCGTTATCGAATTTGCCACCCCACGCATCATTGTGAATTCAATTATATCTAATAGCATATGCTCGCGTGATCTGTACTAAATTCACTTTCTCTTCTTAGGGGGAACTGGCTAATCAATTTATAAACAATTATATGGATTTACATATTTACAGTTTAATATTTATATTTGAGAAAAATTGATATTTGATGACAAATTCTAGAAGAAACATGTAAAGATGATATATTATCTCATAAAACTATTTCCACATAATCACTGGCCTAGATATTAATTATTAACTCGGTAGGTACATACCTATATGGAATATAATGTTTCCTTTGAATATTTTGTTATAAAATAGTTTTCTGATTGCCAGTGCCAACGAGCTATTGATACCTTGAATGAAGCGAAGTTCATTCAAGATGGTGGAAAACTTGCGGGGTTGATAGTCGAAAACTCGGGATTAAGGTTTGTAAGTGCTACACTGTTAATACAAATAATTTTACATTGCCCAATGAATGTTAAACTAAAGACTAAATTCATTTTGAGACCTCCTGCATGCGTTACTTGGGCGCTATTTAGCTGCCAGGAGCCGTTGTGCGAAACTGGGACGCTACCTAAAATAGAATATCGCTCATAGAAAAAAAATGTCCGAACAAGTATCAAGTGATTTTGTGAAGAACAACATTTGTTAAGAAAATTTTGCCATAGTGATCAGAGAAATAATTATTTTATGTGAAAATTGAAAAAAGAACGGGTTATAGTACCCGTTCTCGGTATGTTATGTGTTATAGGTATGTGCAAAATTTAAGAAAATGCCAAGAACACAAATTTGTGGTACACCCTTCTTCCTTCCAAAAATGGTGTTGGCCGCTTCTTTGATAAAATGAAAAATACAGCTGTTATCCGTGAAAAACAAATATACCCATAAATTGATGGCAAAATATGGCGGAAACGCAGCAAGGGGTTGATGGTCAAAAACGCAGATTTAAGATTTCCATATGGAAGAAAACATTTTTCTTATACCATGAATTGGATTATTATTCATGGGAACTAACTTTCCTGGAAGATATAAACAAATCCGCTTCACATTTCCTTTGAATATGTATTTATATCTAACACAAACTTATCCTAAGATTTCTTTGTTGTCACTTTCTAACATTGTAGATTATATAGCGAAGCCTAACGTAAACACTAAGTATATGTGAGTAGACTCTGAATTGCACGTCAGATTAGTTAATCCAGCGTCTATGGTCATCATTCGTATAACGTGGAAATATGAGATTTGAAGGTAGATAGAAATATGATACCTATATCTATGATACCCATAATAGACCAAAGAACCAGCGACGATTTTAGTTTAAGAATTTCAAGCAGGCTAAAACTAATTGCTCTCCCTCAAACCATACCAAATCGTAACAATTATTGATTTCTCTCCATCCATTGTTAAGTGGTACTGTCAGTTGAATTTTTTAAATGTGCATTTCTCTAGATAGTCATGATGTATTTGATTCTCAGTAATTACTGACGTAACTCACTTTGATACGGTGCCATTTACGCTGCACCAATGCCTTTCATTTTACGTTATACTGTTTTTTTGAATAAGAATGTTTTCGCAAAAATAGCATAGTTCATAGTTCATTCATAGCTTCATTGATGTTGGATATGTTTTTTATTTTATGTGTCTCTTATTTCTCAGACATACAAGTTGCATATTGAATTGAATGCTTCTTGATATCTTTTTGATTTTTTGAGTATTTCATATGGTTTACCCTTTCGAAAGAAGACCACTTTATGGTTGTCTGCCCGGCCTTTCCGGCGTCCAGTTGGTGTGCCAATATTGCCCCCCTATCAGGCGAATATAAATTTTATATACAAAAAGTGAGCATGCTAGAAATCTCTTAAATAGAACCCTTTCCTGCGTCCATTTGGCCTGTCAATTTTTTCCCTATTAGATGAAAGTAACTTTAATATACTAACAAATGGGCCTATTTGAAATACCTTAAGTAAATAGTTTTTTTTCACCCCTTTAAGCCATTCCAGACCGACCAGTCTACGTTTAGTAATCTTTCATTTTCGTTTTCGCTTTTAACAACTTGGTCACAATCTACAAATATTTCCAAGGACATGACTTATTAGACATTTATTTAGATAGAGGTGTTTAATAGTATATTAATCAAGAAGCCATTAATGATAGTCAGTATTAACGCCAGGTAACGTTTACGTCACCAGCCGAAGGCGAGGGGCGTAAATCGCCCCAGTTAATATTGGAATTAATAAAATTGCCAGTTGAATACTGTAATTTATCCACGACCGTTTTACGTATTTTATCTTGAACGAGTTGCTTTTCAGTTCTTAATGCGTTTTTGGGAGGGTAAAAATGCCACAAAAAGTAATTTCTTATTTAAAACGGCAATGACATCAGTGGGCATATAGCCACCTCGCGTTTAGTTCGCTCACTCAGTACAAATATCCGGGATGATGTATGTACGTTGCTATGGTAACATATGGAAATCAAATGTAAATTGTTGTATAATGATTCTCAGCTGGTACTATTCAGTACTATTGTATAATAGTCCATTATCCAAAATTTTTCAAATACATTATTGAGTTATTATCAATCGGTCGTGGACAAAACATAGATGATAGAAGTAGGGCCAAGCAGTGCTCTTCTAGAGGGTTCGCAAGCAGAGGCCAACAGAACACGCCGCCATGAACGACGCGACGTCAACATATAGTGGTTAATAACGTCAAGTATCTTGGCGTGACCTTGGATCTAGCTCTGACGGGAAAGGACCGTATAGATGCCACTACGAAAAGGGCAAAGTTAACCCGATGTTATCCGGCCACAAGGGGCTGAGCCTGAAGAATAGGACGACCCTTATCAAGACAGTCCTACGCCCCCAGCTGACCTACGGATCCACCGCATGGGGATAGGCAGCGAAGACGCACTTCAAGAGGATCAAAGCAGTGGAAAGCATTACGTTTCGGACTGCAATAGCAGGCGCCCGTGGTATGTGACCAACTAGGTTATCCATAGGGACCTGAGGTACAAGACGGCCACGGAGATGATGCCAAGGACCACGCCAAGAAGCTACGTCATCTCAGAGGATCACGGGAATTCACTGATCCGGCTGGCCACGGACTACGATCCAGAGGAAGCCGAACCTCACAAGCGGCCAAAGACTAAGATCCTGGACAAAGGGTAAGTATAAGATCAGCACGATCTTATGTTTCAGCACGACTGGTGCACGAAGAAGCAGACGACACCGAAGAAAAGAACAGGACTAAATAAAACGGATCGAGAAGACAATAAAACAGCCCAATCTAGTGGACGACGAGGCCGACTGCATTACCAAACCGCACACCTTTACCTTACCTGACGGGGCCAGCGAGCTGATAGCTAATCAGCTCGCGAACTCCGTCATCCTGAGCTACAATGCTCAACCTCCCATACTAACCTGAATGCCATGCAGCCAGGCTCTAGCAAAGCCCGGCGAGAGGCAGGAAAGATCTCTCAAATACCCGACATGACACCCTTAGGGGCGAAGAAAGTGAAGTACTCCATAAGTAAGGCTCTGCCGGTGGGGTTCGCCAACCAAGACCGGGAGAGGCTGCGCAACTTCACGTGACACTGATCACATTTGTGGGGAGGATCACCCTCGGTCTACCCCTTACGAGGCGGTCTCCGCCTACATAGACATTAGGGGTAAAGAGCGATGGTATCGCTCGGCCCCCTCTTCTCGAGGTCACATCTATAGCCAAGAATACTGACGCGCGGTAGTTCAAATTTGAGAAAATTCACATGGAATATCAAGGCAGTGCTACTTTTAGATTTATTTAATAAAACTATCTGCCAATTAAAACGATCAGACCACCACACAAAAATTCTAGTAAAAAATATTCTCTGGGTATTTCTGGGATTCCGCTCAGATTTCCTTTTGTGTTCTTTATTTGGAATTCGATTTCTTTGAAAAATGGTAATCAAGTTTGCCTTCTATTCAACGACTAAGAGAAATTATAGATAAACAATACTGAATGGGAGGGCAGTAACGAGCGGGTGCATGATGTGTCTTGCTGTGGGAATTATGCGTCTAATGGGACTTCTATAAGCCTGTAACTATTTGCCGCTACAGACCTCGGTTTATTAACCACTATATCAATATAAAATTAAGCTTAACCATCAAGTATGATACTTGTTCAGTAAGCCTCTTGAAATGTAGCCAATTAGAAATCCCAAAAATGTTGATTATATTTGGTCAATAATAATAATATAGTCGAAAATATGAAAACGCTAGTGCTGTTGAAGTGGTAATAATTTCCGCTTCATAGCGTTAATTTCTTGATAATTCATTAGGTATTGAGTCCCGTATTCGTATAGTATCTATAATTTAATCAGTTAATATATTATATAAAAATTAATTTCTTTTTAGCTGCTGGGCATTGGTATTAAATGGTACAGTCAGTTCTGATTATAGTCAAGTGATAAACAAGTCCATTCGGGAAAGCGCGTCCCGTAAATAATTTTTTCTAATTTTGACATGTAAAGTGAGACTTTTCAAAACCCTTTGACGTTAGGAAACGTCTTGCTTTTCACAACGAGTTACGAAAAGTAAAATATTACGCAACTAGTTGTGTAAAGTTCATTACATAGTAGGTAATTTAGATCTGACAAGCTATGAAAGTGATGAACTGTCACACCGTTGCAACCTACTGGATTGTTTTTAAACGTATACAATTCATAGTTTTCTTCTCATAAAATATAAAATTGGTGAAAATTAGAAAAAATCTTGAATGAAACACGTTGGGAAACACTATTTTGTGTAACTCGCATCCTTTTGCGGAACTCGCTAGTACTCGCTCCGCAGAAATCTGCTCGTTACACAAAATAGTACTTTTCCCAACTGGTTACATAAATAGCTATTCCAATACCAGGAAACCGCCACAGCAGCGCACACGAGAAACAGAGCTCATAGGAAGGAGATTTGCATAGAAAGGGAAAAGGCCGCCATAACAAACATTTAAGATCAGCTCTCCTGCAGTAAATTATGCAGCAGGTATCTCCATTATTTGGTATCGCCTACTACAACAAGCTGAACACCGCCCCGTGAAAACCGTAAAGAAGAAGATCACTTATTGAAGTGAGAAAAGGAACACCTTGTACCACATTCATGTCAACTTCTACACAAGTGAGGAGGTTCGACTTTTTCCTACCCACGCACTTGGTTTGCACTCACGAACAGGAAGATTACCCTCTTTGGCCGCGCAATGCGTTTGCACTCACGACCAGGGAGCCCTTTCTTCTGCTCGCGCAATTCATTTGCACTTCGATCAGGGAGTTTTGCTATCAGGGAGCCCGGAATACCCTGAATTCCTGGTCTCGCCGCCATATAGTTTCCCAATTACAGCCATTTTGGATCCCCGTAACGTCTACTGTCATTTTGGGTCCCTAAGACCTGCACTGAGACCTTTGTAGGCTGGCATCCGATTTCTATTCGTAACGCTTTTAACTATCGCTTAACCGAGCTTGACCGTATGCAGGCTGAATCACCTATAGATATATGTATATAATCTGATAAACAAAGATGAACTAGAAGTAGATGTATTTAACAAACACTGACAATAAACCTGTTGTAACCATTTATCTGTGGGTTTTTTATCTATCCTTTAGATGGGATTTATTTTTTATTTATCCTTTAGATGGGGTAATAAAAGGTCTATCTGTCTAAAAAGTGGTATATGTAGGTACACTATAAATAGATTTTGGTGCCCGAGCCAAAAACTAAGCATCGTACCAAAGAGCGTCACAGTGCATAACAAATAACTGTTAACACGCATTCTTGTATTGTAACTTCAATTCGTTCAAATAAACGGTGTCAAAACAATGTGAAAGCATTATATTTTGACACTGTTGCTTTAAATTTGATATTTCTATTTATTGTTGAATTCCTGTAATATCTTACTATTAATCTCTGTTTACAGGGTTAATAGTTGATATAAAAATGCCACATAAGACAAAAATAATTATGTTAACATTTTTGAATCAGCTAGCTAGCTGAAAAACGTGATTATATCAGTAGATAGTAAAATATTATATAAATATTTTGAGTTTTAGATCTTAAAACTTTCAGTCTCAAATATTCTAAAATATAAATATTCAAATATTTTAAAATAATGAGGTAATATTATTAGGGGTGAGGTATATTATATAAAAAACGTGCATATTAGAACGCATGTATTCTTATTTTTTCTTATTTATTTTGTCTTATTTTTACAATTGTTTCACCAGAAAACATCATACTTTTCATCAGAGAAGTAATGCTTTCAAGTAATTGGCCGAGAACAGCAACTCAGCGGAATAATCGTTGTATTATGGTAGAACTCCGATGTACTACCTCTCCTAAGTTCAATTACTTGCTCTCGGAAAATGACAATGGCGGTGGGTATGGGTATGTTTGGTGTTTTTCGCAATTTTTATGCCTATTTAATCACAACATCGTCTAGAAATTTAACAATGAAATTATTATCGGTGTACTGTAGATGGGATGCTAGTTAAAAAAATTTAAACTTACTCCCTCTTACTTACTCTTCTTACTCATTCAAAAATGTATAAAAAGTATTATATTATTCATTCTGAAAACCAACAATGAATTTATCAGAAAATTAAAAAATATATAGATCTAAATGCGTCATGTCAAGTTGCGGCACCTTGTAAGTAACTTGACTTTGATCTGACTTGGCACTTGTCTATCTTGTTTGGCTGGCCAGATTTATCTATTTAAACCTACCGAATACGTAAACTTCATATGCTTGCTCGCCAATGGATCATGACGTGTAGAAGAAGTGATAGTGGCAATCTGTTGGTCTTCACAATAAGTGCAACTATTTTGCATACACTTTGACTTGGTCGCAGACAATGAAATTATATAGGTTTTCGATGTTTTTTTCAGCGCAGAGCTTTTCTTTTACCAAAATACCAAGCTTGTACTGTATATTCAAGTAGGTACTTCTTGCAAAGAGAAGAATTCCCATCCAAAGGTTTTTATCAAAATACCAAGAATGGTCTATATTTTTACAAAATGTAGATTTTTTTTTAATAGAAAACGCCCTATGGACGTTGAACATTGTAACTAGATTAAATCTATCTAACAATTTTTTCCTAATAACTAGACTTAGCTATTCAGTAGATAAGTATCCAGTGACACACTCCACATAGGTAACACTAATCACTTGGTTCATGTGATAGACATATCATGCTTAGAATGTAGAATACTTTTTTTTTGAATAATTTTTGTATTTGTTGTTGAATAACGACCCAGATTATTCTTAGCTTGCGATATACGATATACTTAACTTGCGATCTCTTTACAATACTACCTATGGATTAGGTACCTACTATGGAAGCTATAAATATAATCTGTTTCCTTTGACGGAATTCGAATATTTATATTTGTTATAATAATATCTATAATATTATATAATTATTATATTATAATAACATTCGAATAAGTACTAAGTAGATTGATTCGTATATTGTCGTTTTTGGGAAATATTTTCTTCTTATATATGTGATATTGTTTCTGTGATATTCTCTGGATCTTTCATGGATTGTTCTAAGTGTTTTATCAGGCATTTAATTTCTCGATGTGCTACACCTATCTTTCCCAGTCATTTTTATCAAAGAGGATCTGTTACATTCAACATGTGGTTTTATTGGAGTACCTTTCAGTGACTCCCGAGCGTTGTGGGTTCTGACTCCAGAATATGGAGTCATTGGATGAGTATTTTCTTCAATATATTGATTTCTTCAATATATTGGTTCAATTCTATTTCAATATATTGGTTTCGTTGAACTGTCTTATTCTCTCCACCCCTTTCCTACAGACAATTGTTCTTGCCGCAAGCATAAGTAGTCAAAATTCAATTCATGTAAGTGGCCGCCCACGATCTCAGGTGTGCGTCAATTGTTACGGAGCGATGTACATGTGGATGTAATCAATGACAATTCCCAAAATTCAGTTTAATAAAAATTTAAACAAAATAAAAAACAAAGCCCTACCCTCAAAATCCCTCTGTGGGATTGGAGTGTCTCCACCCTCTGTGGGATTGGAGTGTCTCCACAACAGAGTAACTCTGGACACAGCCTGTAAAATTATCAGGAGTTCGGATCCCCTACTCCTCATGGTCAAAGACCATGAAGGAGCTGGCGTAGGAGCTTTTATATATAGGGCAGCACACAGAGCAGCTAATAGCCTAGGTCTCCACTTCGACACCGAGCAGAATAATCCAAACTCTGTCACACATCATAGATGTATGAACTGTGTGATTGGGGACTTTCTTAAAATATTTGATCTAGGAGCAACACAGTAAAAAAAGTTTGCTGTCTAGAATTTAGGCGAGGTATCAGAAAATTTATTTTATTTAGAAGATCAGGGCAATCAAGCTTGCCATTCAAGATATTAAATAAGAATCTAATTAGTCAAAATTAAAACTGGCAAGTAAATAATTTTGATCCAGACCTCTAGGAGGATAAGATCCATCTCGCAAAAAGATCAAAAACTTTAAGAACTTTCTTTGGATCGATTCTAAATGTTGACAAGGAACGTGATAAATCGGATACCATATAATCGACCCGTATTCTAGTTTTGACCTCACTAGAGCATAAAACAGAGATTTGAAGGTGCTTATAATGGAAAAGTCCCGGCAATTGCGGTAAATGAAGCCATAAGATGTAAAGGCACTAAAAACAATATGGTTTATATGTTCAACAAAAGTGAGTGTGCTGTCAAAATAAATACCCAGATCTTTAAATACATCAACTCGGCTGATCATGTTATTCCCAATGAAGTAGTTGTGAGTATAAGATGTAGTTTTGCGAGTATAAGTCATTACGTTACATTTAGCTATATTTAGTTTGAGATGATTTGTCTCACACCATGAAGACATTCTGTTAATTCAGTCTTGAAGATGGATGGAATCTGTAGAATATTTAATTTCAGAGTAGTCTAAAATCATCGACAAATAACAAATGCTTACAAGGAATGACTTCAGTAAGATCATTAATGAAGAATAAAAACAATATGGGACCCAGATTGGAACCTTGTGGAACTCCCGAAGTTGCAGAAAATGATATTGAATTGAAATTTTATTATCTGACCATAAAGTGTCTATCGCTTAAGTAGGAGGTGAATAATTTAATCAATGCTTCAGAAAAAACCAATACCTTTTAGTTTCAGAAGGAGAATGTTATGGTCAATCTGATCAAATACTTTTTAGAAGTCCGTATAGACGACATCGACCTGTCCTCTATTATCCAATATCCAAAACCTCAGAGACATATTGAGTAAAAACCGCTATTATACTATATTATCATCTCTTGTTATTGCAACAAGAAAGATATAGTACCTAATAATAATTTTCTTAGCCATACAGATTACGTTGGAATATTTAACGTAAATTTAAAAAGAACAGAGACAAGTGCAAATGCAGAAAGTTAAACTGTAATAAATAATTTAATAAATTTGTGTATACATTTATATATATATATATATATATATATATATATATATATATATATATATATATATATATATATATATATATATATATATATATATATATATATATATATATATATATATATATATATATATATATATATATAGATATATATATATATATATATATATATATATATATATATATATATATATATATATATATATATATATATATATATATATATATATATATATCGTACACCACTCTGAAGATCCTCAATGAAGGTGAAAGAACTTGTATAACTTCTAAGTGGTTCGTCTCCGTGTATATGTCCAGATATAGCACTGGTAAATATATCTTCCTTATTATTCGTCTATTTGCTTATTTCTCTATGTAAATATATATATATATATATATATATATATATATATATATATATATATATATATATATATATATATATATATATATATATATATATATATATATATATATATATATATATATATATATATATATATATATATATATATATATATATATATTATAATAATATTGAATTTTTGAAAGAATGGTGCGTACAATTTATATCAATATTATAGAAATGTTGTATCAGTCGGCATATTTTAAAAAAATGAGTCGATATTTCTAATCATATTAAGCGTGGTAGGTATTAAAATCATTAGCAGTGCTGCATATACCTACGTCATGCTGATCGTCAGTATGAGTAATTAATTATTAGGTTTCAGTCCGCCGCCATGACTGGACAGTTTATAGGTTGCCTTGGTAACCAGTGTTGGCAGCTACACCTACCCAAGTTACCTGTCTGTACCGTACGTGCAATACTGGTCTCGTTGTCGGTGGCTAGCTGACACCTAGACCATCGGCCCTGGTTATTAATGTGACATATCCTTATAATCCATATATATGTTCTGGATGGATGTCAAAGTTGATGGATTATACCAGGTATTGCTAATTCTGACTTCATAACTACTGGTACCTTCCTTATTTAATAACTGATGCTCTATTAGTTATTATAAAATATAAGATTAAAATATAGGAATTATTTAATATAAAAATATATTTCATGACAAATATAGGAAATATACGTCAAAATATAAGTCAAAATCAATTACTGATATTTTATATCAATACAGAATATCAATCGTCTCCTTCTGAAAAGAAAGAGCACAGTTTCTTGGGGTTTTCGTTTTTGATTTCCAGACAGAAAGAACAATTTTATGGAAAGCTGAAAGTTTTATATTTTTTACTTTGCATTTTGAATATACATTATGTTAAGTAATTCATGTCATGTAATTTTATCTGGCTTATAACTAGAAATGGAAAGTAGTTGTTCCATCCATAATGATAATAGCATTTTAAATGTTACAATAATTTATTATGCGCAAGGTAGTATACATTAGGTAGTATGTTTAAAAATATAACAACGAATAGAAATATTAAATTAGGTTTTTACATTATATTCTGCCATTTTAAGAGTGAAATAATATTACAGCTAATATTAATTAATGTCTTATTAGCTGCAGTAGGTATAAATTTTCGTTAAATATAATATAACTTGCATATTATAACTTGTATATTATAACTTGTATATTATAACTTGTATATTATAACTTGTATATTATAAGTTGTATATAACTTGTATAGATTTAACTCATATATCGATATAATACGAAATTGATATAATCCTCGTAAATACTTAGGTGGCAGAATTTTACAATTGTTGGTAACTGACAAAGTGGTGGTTAACAGTAGCTAACGTTGTCACTGGATGATCATTCAGTTAAATTAGAAGCTATAGTTGTGACATGCAAGAACCCAAAGAAGAAAACAATACAGATTGCCCGTCAGAAATGTCCACCTCTTTTATCTTTGTCTGAATGGTATAACTCTGAAAACTCCTGGTACGCCACTGGGGCACTGGGCTCATATAAGTGGTACTGTCCAGAATCCAAATACACTTAATTAACTTTCAAACACAACAATTCGCAACTGTTTATAATGATTACTACTGAACACTTGTAATTGCGTGTTACATGGTCTTTGCTCTAAGAGCGTTTAAACTATAACTGACTAATGTAACGATCGGCTGGACCTTATATACTATTTTCAAAGTTCTGGAAACTTATCGTGGCTTCTCGTTTATTCCGTCCAGTTCTAGATTGTTCTCAACTATTCCATCCCATTCTAGATTGTATAGGGGCGTCTCGAAGAATACTACAAGGGGGTAGTAAATCCACATATTCTTATACTGCAACTATTCTAAATGGAGCCAGAAGTTATTTGAAGTCCTAGAGGGTTGAGACTTCGTCTTAGGGGGTTGTGGCTGGCATCCCTAAATGCGATAAGGCCACACCGTCGGGTGCGTGATGCCAGATTGTGCAGATATTCCATAGAGCTATGAAATTTTCAATATATCGTGCATAATCGCTTCTGACGATTCCGTAACACTGCCGCCCACCTTTTAAGTTGCTGGTCACAAATAGCTTCTTACCTATCTTGTCAAGTTGGTGGCGTCCTACAATTGTATGGACTCATACTCTCGACATGGATGACTTTAGGCTTAGTCCACGGAGATCGCTGTATCCGATACACAAGAACATTCAGTCCTTTTCATGCACTTTGTAGTTCTGGACGCAATCATTTCTTTATCTGGGGCTGGTACAAGGGCTGGTACAGGCACCATCTCCATTATAGATGTGCGGTGTCGTGTTCTTGTCCAGATGCATCTTCATTCGGTCTCTCGTCATGTATTGCCGGTCCCTCACAAATTTGTGGACTAACCGCAATCGTTCTTCCAGGCTAGCGACGTATTTGGAAAGCATCTTCATCCATTCTATTTTCTGGAGGTTTCCGGACGTCAAGTTAATTGGTAACTTCGTCTCTAGGCCAGTTACCAACATTGAAGGCGTATAACCAGTTGCCTCATGTTGGATACTTCTGTAGATCAATAGAAGAAACGGTACCAATTTATTCCAGTTTCGTTGGTTCTCATCTACAAAAATCGACAGGTACTGGTGGATGGTTCTGTTGTGCCTCTCTACCATGTCACCAAACTGCGGATCAAGTGCGGTAGTCCGGGTCTTCTTGGTACCCCATGTCTGAGTATGACATTATCCAACAGAGCTTCCGCCACAGTTATCGCTTCTTGGTTGGGTAGTGGAACTACTTCCGGCCATTTGGAAAGTAATTCATAGCCACCGTGAGATATGTATTACTAGAGTCGGTTGTTGGAAATCGCCTTGCAATATCCACAGCCACGCCTTCCTATCTGATACCAAAGATTTAAATATCTGCTTCATTTTCCCTAGGGACTGTGTCTTAGGCCCCGAATACATATGTCGCATCTCTTACACCATTCTTCAACACTTACGATAGTTGATCCAGCAATAACGGCTTCTTACTCCGGCTAGTGTCCTATACTCCAGAATAGCCTCTACTTCTTCTATGGTGAAGCTCTTAAAGAACCTTTTCTACGCAACTCCTCGGGACGACAGCTTGGTAGACCATATTTTTCCCATCTGTAATTTCCCATTTCCGGGTAATAAGATTTTCTCTTAAGCACAAGGAGTCGTACTGCAGTCAGTACGCTATATGGGGATACTTCTTGCCACAGCGGTCCTACCCGCTTATTTTGCCATTGTCGTATAGTCTTTAAGTCCTTATCTTGTCTCTGTTCTGCGACAACATCTATGTGCTAAGAATCGGTTTGAGTGGAATTATCTGTAATCTTAACATGTGCAACACAACCTGTATTCTTGGACATTTCTTGGTCTCCTTGACGTTGACAAAAACGGAAGGCCTTATTCGCCGAGCGAAAACTTCTTTCAAATTTGAAACGTGTTTATCGAAAGTCTTGGCTATAACCAGAAATGAATCCAAATGAATCATACACGTTTTCGTGTATGTCGCGCGAAGGTGGCTGGTGCATTACATAATCCAAGTGGCATGACATTAAACTGCTACAGACCATTTCTGGCTGTAAACGCGGTCTTCTCTTTATCACCCTTCTGGAGTTCCACCTGCCAATATCCGCTTTTTAAATCTAGCGTTGAAACCCATCTAGATTCAGCCAAGGTGTTCGAGTATCGTCGATGCGTGACAAAGGGTAGCTGTTCTTTTTTATGACAATCGGTTTTCGGTAATCATCGCAGAACATTGTCGGACCATCCTTCTTCGTTACTAATACCACAGGTGATGACCGAAGATTTATTTACTCCTAACTCCTGATAACGTCATCTTCCTGTTTCATAGTAATCACCTCATGGTCTTTCGCAAAAGGGAATCTTCAGGGCTGTTGCCGAATAGGTCTTGCTTCCCCGGTATTAAACTAATGTTGTACGGGGCTAATTCGACCAGTTGTTTTTCCTTTAGCAAAAATAGACGCTTCTTTTTTCACGAAATTTATGGCCTTGATGTATTGCTCTAGATGCCTCCAACTATCGTAGCTCCGACGTTACTTTTCCTTTGATAGTCCTGGATGATCTTTCTTCGAAATTTATTACTTGGACAATCAGTTCACAAGTTCCGATTACCTCTCCTTTGTTTAGGGTAACCCTATATTCTTTGACATTCGCCAGCCTGACCGGAATCACGTGGTTAACGTCTACCAAACACCTTGCCATGAGAGCTCCATCCTGTCTAACGGTAATAGGTTCAACCATCATGATGGATGTTTACTCAGGCTTGGGTTCGAAATGTGCTTTTATTAGCGTTTCGCTATTTCCTGGGACTCGGCTGTCTTCGGCGACAATTAGCCTCACTGAGCAGTATTTTGGACATATTTTCGGTGAAGAATATTTCTTCGTTACCAACTCTCATGTAGTTGAAGTCTTCTAATATGTCCTGTCCAAAAATAAATTCATCCATGATGTCAGCAACTTAAGCTTTCACTTTCAACTCGGTGTTGCCTATTTCAATATAGATGGCGGTGGTTCCATGAATGGTAATTTCATCTGTTTGCTGTCTCTAGTGTCAAGGGCCTTTGCAGTTTTACTATGGACGTCTATCACATCTGGACTTATTACTGACCTGGATGCGTTTGTATCGATATTAAAACTATATTTTCTGCCGTTTAACAATCCGGGGATTAAGAGGCTCTCATGGTTTCGCTTCATTAAGGACACCTTTATTCTGGGAGCTGGAAGATGAGTCGTCAGTTTCCGCCTCTTTACATTGACATCACGGTGCTTCCCTGATTTGAATCACCTCTTTCTTGCTTTCTTGCAGAACGCGAGCGGCGGCAATTTCTGCTTATGTGTCCTGCCTTTCCACAATTGTACCATCTTATTGGCTGATCTCTTCTAGTATTCCTGTCGGTATTCGGGGTATCTCTTTTCGCTTCAATGTGGCAATTTCTGCTTATGTGCTCTGCTTTGTCACAATTGTAGCATCTTATGGGTCGGTCTCGTAGTATTCCTGTCACTATTCGGGGTATCTCTTTTCATTTCATGGTTGGCTTTTAAATACTTCTCCAGTAATTCTAGCATCTTGTCTCCTCAATCTTCATCGCGCTCGTATTTGTACCTCTCTTAATCTGTTTCTTCGAGGGCTAGTAGCATTTTTCGCAGCCTCAAATTCAAGCCCATAAATTATAACTTCGACAATAATCTTAAATCTTCCTTGTCGTAGAGCTTGTTGTAATTCACCATCTCTTACCCCATCGTTGAAACTTTCTATGGAAATCTGGTTGGTGAAATCTTCTGGAACTGGCGGATAAAAAAATTTGACAATTCGTCCGCTCCAGATTCTTGCAATGTCTCCGTTGACCCCTGAACTCTGCTCTTCAGTTGACTTTGGTATACCTGGGTAAGATATTTATTGCTATACCTTAATTCACGGGCCCCCATCACAGAGTTGCAATTGCCTTGTTTATGCAGAAAATTCTGTAGAATTTTCAGCGCTTTTCCCCTAGAGACATTTGTCAATTGTCCACGTCTTTCCTCTTCTTTTTCTGCTTTTCGTCGTTTCGTCGCCTTTTTTCCTCCTCTTTCCGTTTTCTCAACACCACTATTAATTCCTTGAGATCTGCCTTCTCCTCGTAATTCGTAGAATGAGTTTTCACCATAAAATTGTTTATATATTATTCCACTCACTTGTTCCGCTTCTGACACCAATTGTTACGCTACTGGGTTCGAATAATAAGTGGTATTGTCAGAATCCAAATACACTTTACCAACTTTCAAACACAATAAGTCACAACTGTTTACAATGATAAATCACTACTATAGTATTGTAGTCCACATGTTCTTATACTGCATCTATTCTAAATGGGACCAGGGGGCGTGTACCCATCTCGGTTATTTGAGGTTTTAGAGGGTTGAGACTTTGGGGGGCCTTTGGGGGGTTGTATCTAGCACCCCCAGATGCCATATTGCCACACCGTCGGGTGCGGTGTTGCCAGATTGTGCAAATTTTCCCTAGATCTAGATAATTTTCAATATAACGTGCACAATCGCTTCTGACGACTCTGTAACACTCCTTTGCAGTGGTTTTTAAAATAATAGAAAAGGCGCTGTGCCACACGAAATGGAAAAAATATTTATACTGGTTACAATAGTTATCTTAAATTTTGTAACTGTATAAACAATTTTATCATTCAAATATTTAAAGTATTTGCTTGTACGGCGTTGTCAATATATTAAAGTGTTTATGACTAATTACTTTACTACTACTACTTTACTAATAATTTATTTATGTTATTTATTACATACTTGCCCAATGCAAGGTATATAAATTTCTGAGACTCGCGTATGGTAGGTACTGTCGGGGGCAAAAAAATTGGGCAACCAAATTTTTTCTATTGTAAATCTGTTTCTATTAGAATAATATTTGACAACTAACTGACAATATAACAAAAATTAAAGTTAGATATACACTAGATGAAACGTATATGAAAATAGATTTTAGCAAAAATGCGTGACAAGACTTTTTTGCTCACTACTGTACCTACATAGGATTTGACAAAAAAAAAAGAAAGCAATTTTCCTTCGCGATACGTGATTTTTTATTTACTGAATAACTAATTTTTCAATTGCATGAAAATTGTAAAGGCCAAAGTTATTCGGAGTTAAATTTTCTACAGTTTTGGTTCATATTATTTTCCCTAGGATCGATATTTTTCGTTGATATTTTAATTATTTTAGATTATTATATCTTAATTATTTTTATGTGATTTTTCATGTGGAGCTTCAATTTTTTTGCCTCTTGAGTTTTCTTCAAAAAAATTATAGTTTGCTCATAAAAAAATTAAGATTTTAACATCTTTCAAATAAATTGACTGATGGTTTATTATTTGCTGAAACAGTCAAGTGCGCTGTTGTCAAATAAAATCATTATGGCAAGTATCTAGAGAGTTAGAACACAAAATACAAAACTTTTAAATGTTAACTTAAAGATAAATTAAAAATAAATTAAATGTTCACTCAAGAAATAAAAAAGTTGCAGATTGAAACCATTTTTGTATACAAAAATCTGACGCTAGGAAATGTTGACTCCTTAAAAAGTTCTAATGAAAAATATTATTAGATTCCCAACGTTTTTAAGCAAATACCTTCTTATAATCAACTCAGCTCTTTCAGTCAAAGAACGCATGTAATTTTAACAACTATCAACCTGCGGATTACTATAAAGACCAATAAATCATCTTATGGATCTTATACAATTTTACAATGAAAATTTTGGAAACCCTCATAAGTGAGGATTAATTATTACAACACTGTTTCTCATGATTTTCGTCAGTTGTCATAAAAGCGACCACAAAATGCACACTTTAAAATTCAATAAGATAAATGTGAGACCCTAAGAAATGAAGTAGGTAGCATATCTAGGTCATATCTATGAAACCAAACAGCAAAAGTTTATAAAATTAAAAACTTTCCTCTTCCAACAAATCAACAACATATAAAATCATTTTTAGGTTTAGCCGATTACTGCCGTAGATTAATTCCTAAGTTTGAAAATATTTAAACCCCTAACGAAACTAATATAGGAATAAAGGTATTATTATGTCGTCAAAGTTAGATGAAGACTGTGAACACTCATTTGATACTCTAAAATAAACTATAACTACATATCCAATTTTAATATATTGTCCTAAATTCCTATTTCATCCTTACAAATAAATAATTTATATAGTTCAAATAAATAATTTATATAGTTCAAATAAATGAATCTGGCATAATTAGCACGAATAAACAATAACACACAACCCAGATACCACAACACAATTAAGCGTACCCCCTCAGCATAAATGCATATAATTATGTGCAGGTCCGCATGTTTTTAGCGTTAAATACAAAATATACCAAGTTGATATATACGAGTGATTACACTCAGACTGATCATTCATTCATTGATTCCATTATTGTTACATTATTAGATTGTTAGATCATTACTAGAACGTTGGTAAAAGTTCTGAACTGGTACGTATCCTTGTTCAGGACGTTGTACTAACTATTAATACATACATAATACGAAGTGGTCTTTTTATGTTTCTATCAAGAAGATCTCGAACCTGTAGATAATCAACTGCATGGCGATACTGCCCTATGAACTCATTATGTAAAGTTTGACCAAGTAAGGCCTGTGATTTTGAGAACATTATGGGTAATTCCCGAAATTGGATAATTATGGGTAAGTTCCGAAAAGTGATAGAACGTAGTATTATATATTTTATAATAATTTAACATTTCGTAATAAGTCCATATATTTTCTCTTTCATGATGTCATCAATAAAAAGAGGCCAATTATCGAGTTACTCAAAATCCCGTCCTAAATGTTGAGTTCTTGGCTATACTGAGTATGGAGTGGTAGTTAAATACTCATAATGAATACAATATCCATTTGATTTGTGTTTTGTTTTCGAATTGTATGCCAAAATTTGCAGAATCCAGATAGCACGTTACTTACTAGTCATTACAACTTGTCAAATAAACTCCATGTAATTTTTATCATACAAGTCTCTCCTATCTGGTAGTAACTTATTTACAGCGTCTATCACTTTTGGTGGCAATACGTACTTCTTTGTCCATATCCATTTCTTAAAGACTTCTTCTTGTAACATGTATTTTTTATATTATAAGCCCGTCAGTGAGAGTTTTGATTTTGTTATATAATTATACTCTCATTAATAGTATATTATTCGACGATCGACGAGCAATTAATGACAGCCATTATTAACGCAGGGCGAGGTTTACGTCGAGAACCGAAGGCGAGAGACGTAAATCGCCCCACTTAATAGTGGCAAATTAATTGCGTGTAGAATACCTCCTATAACTTGTCGATGATTGTTAATGTCATCAGTTGTCAGGTTATATAGTCAGGCAGCCATATCAGGCAGCCATATCAGGCAGCCATATAGTCACATTGCTTTTAGTCTCAGTACAAATATTATACGGAATATTGTTGGTGTACCTTGACGTGGCAACATATGAAAATCATATATGTAAACTGTATAATGGAAAACAAGTGTTATTATTAATAATGACTTCAGTATCTAACAACTTTCAAATGTATTATTGAGTTATATCAAATGGTCGTGGACAAAATGATTTGTTAATAGATAAAGCATGCACTAATAAATAGGTAGGTGTCATTACTAAGCGTCATAAAGTCTTATCATAAACTTTAATACTAATAGTTCTATTAATTGTGCACATAAGAATAATAATTGCATCAGCATCAGTTGTGTTGTATAAACCACAGTGCGTACATGGACATATATGAACGATTTACTTTGGTTCACTCTAGTCAGCGGGATATAAATAAAAATAACTTCTATTTCTGTGTAGGCGCTACCGCTTTGGTTTTCTGATATTCAATAAGTTTCGAGCGACCGTGTATAATAAGTAACAAGCGCCAATCTTTAATTGGTTGCTACGGAATACCCAAATGTGGTAGGTTTTTTGCTTTGCGTGTCAGGTTTTCAGCAACAATAATTAAATCGGGACGTGAATACTGATAATTTACAGTCAACAATCAACAGATCAAAACACAACCGATTCCCGATATTATTATTGATAGATTATATATTTTGGACACTATCCAGATATTATTCAGACACCACATTCATAGACATTATTATTAGGATACCAATATAAACAATTATTAATGAAAACAATTTTTCTTGGCACTATGTAACTATAGCTTAAAAAAATACTTTACTTACCTGTAATCCCAGTTGCAATTTAACGGAGGACCAGGGCTGAAAATATACTTATTCATGGTCCATCATCTGATTAGGTTCATTCTTTGCGAAATCCGCGCCGTTCTAATGGGTTTCTGATTGCCAAACAGCAGGGCGTAAATCTTAACGTTCGAATAACACCCAATAAATACCCAGACTGTTAATATTCCTTATGTGATTCAATACTTACACAATATATTATATATATATATATATATATATATATATATATATATATATATATATATATATATATATATATATATATATATATATATATACATATATATATAATATATATATGTATATATATATATATATATATATATATATATATATATATATATATATATATATATATATATATATATATATATATATATATATATATATATATATATATATATATATATATATATATATATATATATATATATATATATATATATATATATATATATATATATATATATATATATATATATATATATATATATATATATATATATATATATATATATATATATATATATATATATATATATATATATATATATATATATATATATATATATATATATATAATATATATATATATATATATATATATATATATATATATATATATATATATATATATATATATATATATATATATATATATATATATATATATATATATATATATATATATATATATATATATATATATATATATATATATATATATATATATATATATATATATAATATATATATATATATATATATATATATATATATATATATATATATATATATATATATATATATATATATATATATATATATATATATATATATATATATATATATATATATATATATATATATATATATATATATATATATATATATATATATATATATATATATATATATATATATATATATATATATATATATATATATATATAT
>CAXKVY010009309.1:0-15691 GCA_964058915.1 Tetropium fuscum | reverse complement strand
ATAAAGCTTTCACAATTTGTAAAAAAATATATATTATTATCTCTAACTACATATTATTATCTTTCATAATTTATTGGATTGAAATGTTACGAACTAATTAAAACATAGTCAATTAATTAATTACACTGTCTAGTGAAGTTATAATGTTTTTACTAAAATCAATGTATTATCGAAAAGAAAGAAATTATCCAAGATATCTAGAAAATGACATTAGGTATTTGTAACTAATATTTTTCTATTTTTTTTTATTTCCAGAATCCACAACGAAATATATACGTATACATTTATCTAAAACAGATTATTTCTGTTTTGTCACTTTATTTATATTAATAGAATCATTCATAGCTCAGTTCATTATATATATTTAATCTACAAAACCTAATTAAAATGAAAAGTATATAATTATTATTCTTCTTACTTTACGCAAACATTATATGTATGTAATATTGACATATAATGCAACATTTAGTTATGCGTGTGTCATGCTCGTAAAATAAATATAATATATGGTTTGTATAAACTTATACCTAATTGCAATTTTATAATATTCTTACCAAATTGTAATTCCTTGCACAACTGTTTATTTTTCCTTATCGCTATTACTATATCTATGAGATCATTTCCTTTTACATTGTTATTTTCTCTGATATTTATAGCTTCGAGGAACACTTTCTGTAAATATCCAACGCACCGTTGGTCCAGGAACTCTAAGTGAAATAAGTTTGCTATGTCGTGATAGAAAAAATACATATTTTGGTTTATCGCGTTTCTCCAAGTAAAATCGAATAAGTCCCTACCAATTTTTCTGAACTCAGCATCTTCTTGCTCGAAACAGTTTGAGTTAATACCAAATGCACATTTAGCTATTACGTCTATTGCGTATTTCGAGGAAATCTCTTTAGATTCTAGGTGACCTAAATTATTTCTTAAATATGTGTTCATATCCGACCCTGTTTTGTGTATAAGCTGAAACATTGCTTTGAGTTTTCCGGAGGAAAAGAGTGGCGTTAGTTTTGGCCTCTCTATTTTCCAATCAGGATTCTTCTGAACAAACAACATATTCGCAGTAAGTTTGTTATATTTTGGTGCGTGAATTGTTCTGTTACTAAAATATCTGAAGTCTTTAACTAGTATTTGTTTGATCATTTCAGGTGATTTCAGAATGAGGAGTGGTTTATCAAACATATATATTCCAATATATGGGTCACTCGTTGAGTTGTATATATCTCGCAACCATTCTCCAATGCCTACTTTAAAGGTCATTACATCATAAGCGTTCCCGAAGAAAGGAATAGGCTTTTTATAACATATTCCTTTCGTCTTCCAGTAGTTATATTTTCTAGAGGTGTATTTATATAACAAAAGTGTGGTTGTGATAAATAACAACAATATGTCTACCCACCACAACGATGATATTAGCATCTGAAATATAAAAAAGTAATGTTAAAATATGGACAGCTAAACACCAATATATCCATTAGTACCACCATACTGAACTATTACCGAAATGCAAAGAACATACTTTTTTCTATATTTTATGTCACAATATCACCGACGCGACGGTTTGTCGAGAATATATTTTATAACTAAAACACTATACCATCATTCATCAAAATATTCAATGCTTGAGGAAAAAAGTTAGTGAAATAGAAATGTTTTTGCATGCTTATTATCTAGAAAATGTAAATTTCATTGGTGTAATATTGGGCAATTGATTATATCCTAAAAAACAGGGCAATCAGGAACTAAGACGTTCACCGGTTTTTATCCGTTTATATCCGTTAAAGCAAAATTTCGATATACTTTTTGTAAAAAATTGAGTTTCCCATTGAAGTGATTATTTAAAAAAAATAAAAACATTTTTTATCCCGAAAATGTATACATATACCTAACTTAACTTATAAATTTTCTTGGGTCAGAGATAGTTATAGGCAGGTATTGCTTTATAGAAAAGTTCACAAAATTGCCTTTAAAATGCGTCGAAATAAAAGTCGAAAAATTTTTTGGGTCAAAAATTGATCGATACTGGCCGCACTCGAACATAGCACTTTTTTTTCGATTTTTATCCGTCTTATATTCCGTCTTATATTGTTTTAATTCTCATTTTGTTGAAAAAAAATATTATTTTACTTAATAAAAAAAGGTATTCTAACAATAAATAACAATAAATAGGTAACTAGTCTTTAAAATATCTTTAAATATTAATATGTTTAAAAATAATCCGAGAAAACCATTGAAATTTCTTGATAAATTTAAAACAGTTACTGTAAAACCTTAAAAAACTGTAATAGGTTTAACATTGCAGTAGTTCAAATTGTACTTGACAGATCGCAGCATTGGTGTGGAAATGGAATACGAAAACCAAAATATTATTAGTAAGGTTCTATTTACAGAAACTGTCTTTAAAGTGTGAAAGTGGTGTTCAACAGGGTTCTATACTGGAGCGAATTCTCTTCTTGATCTACATAAATGATATTGTTCCTAGTTTTCCTGGATTTCATTTTCTCTGTTTGCTGGTAATACAAGTATCACCATCAATAATAGAATAATTAAATACCAAACCTTGAAATGCCATCTATGTTATATCAAAAATAAGAAATTAATTATGTGTCCAGTCTGCTCTAAGTGTTTACTATGCGTATTTCATAGCTTGCTACAGTATTTTCTGTAGGTTTGAGGTGGAAGTTTGCACTCACAGAAACTCTTAATTAGAATATTGTATGTACTACGTGGAAGTAAAACCTTCATCTATCATCCATATAATATTTGCAGAGTGCTGATATTTTGAATATTAAGAGATTTAATAGTTTTTAATAAATTTATTATTTTTTAAAAGCTTAATCTTTTCGAATCTTTTGCCATTGTGGTATCGTTTATATGTGCCTATATTTGATATTTTAGTTTATAGTTTACTTTATATTTTAACAATAATCGGGATAATGTAGCAAAAAAATATCTATTGAAATTATTTATTTTAATAAATGTTTTTTAAATGAACTAAATTAAAGGTAAAATAAACAAATAAAGCAAAATTTAATTAATAAAGTGCTCCATTGCTGGCAATTGCAACTTCCAAACGTCTTCATATAGAAAGAACCAACATCCGCCAGTAATCTGTTTTCCCAAGCATTCTCTATAACCTCCAAAATAATATAACCTTCTTTCCTGTTGTGAAGGTGAAGGTGTTGTGAAGAAGTATACATTTCTTTCACCATTTGTTCCCAAACATTCTCAATTGGATTGAGATCTGGGTTGCTGAATGGCCAAAGGCAAAATTTCCATATTGCCATCTTGTAACCAGTCTCGTACTACTTTGCACGTATAAATAGGACAATTGTCTTGCACAACAAATTTAAATTATTTGTATAAAAATAAATACTAATACTAGGTTGAAAGGTAAACTTTTATGGATATAATTGCTGCACCGATGGCAACATAATGTTTTACAGCCTCTTTTGAAGTCTCTGTAATGCTCGCCATTGAGTCTTCCATCTACTTGCCAACAGACTCCTAGACCCTCAGCGCTAGTCCAAGCCCAATATTAATAGAAAAGCCACTGCTGCTACTTACTGCCTTAGTATATCTTTCTTCAAACCACGAATTTAGTAGTGTATTTATTGTGTAGCACACAATCTATAAGGATATCAACATCTACGAAGATACGTACAGATTTTTTGGCATGTCAATCTTTGCATGGTATAATTTCAAGTTTCTACTTGTAATATTACGTAAATGGAAAACGTTGAAACCAAAAATATGTCGATGATATAAAACGAATAAGCTATATTTTTCCAAAACCCAATTAATAAATCTATCAGCAGAATGTTTTCCTCTCAATATTAACACTCACCTGCATTATTTTGTAAATGACACTTGAGAATGTGGCTAATTATAAACCTATATCGTTCATCACCATTTTGGCAAAGATGGTCGTAGGAGTTCTAGAACTTAATTTTCTAAGTTCAAACATATATATATATATATATATATATATATATATATATATATATATATATATATATATATATATATATATATATATATATATATATATATATATATATATATATATATATATATATATATATATATATATATATATATATATATATATATATATATATATATATATATATATATATATATATATATTCCATTCTGACTCTTTTTTTACCAGCTTTAATTTAACTTGCTATGTTTGTATGTAATTATGTATGTTTGTTCGGTATACACGTTCAGCTTGTTTGAAAACATAGAGAACAATAATATTGTGTTTGGGTAAGTAAAATTGGTACTCACCTTATTTATGCTGTGAAAGAAAAAATATGAATGAAGTATATTCACATACACATAAACCAGTGACCTAGACCTTGACTAATCTCAATTTAGGCGAATATGTATTTATATGAGAGGACGAAAAACAATATCAGGGCCGGGTTCTAGAAGAAGTTATGTAAACAGTGGATTGAACATACTCAGTTATATCAGTTTATGTCAGAAATTCGAAACATGAGTATTGTCAAATTATGGAATAACTACTGATGATACAGAATTGACAAGTAAATGCAAAATAACAGATCAAATAAAGATTCTAATTATTATAATCATAATCATAATTTAATATATGGGGATATTTAATATATGGGGATATTTAATATATCACTCTTCAGATAAGTACTTTACTGGAGATAATGATGACTTTCTATATCTAAACATAGGTGAACATTACACAACAGTGATTAAAATTCATTTCGATTTAACCAAGGGAAATCGCCAGTCATTAAAACACAACACATTATATGACAAGCTGAAACATAATCTGTATTTATAAAAAAATAATATACCAACAGTGACTGACTAGTTGAAATGGATGAGGTATCTGAACAGTAGCTTGCATACAATCTTTAGTGTAACAATAGATTATATTGAACATTTGCCTCTCAATAAATTCGCAAAAATAACAATACTTATCATAAATAATTAAGGCATTATTAATAAGTGTATCAAATATTAGTAATATTACAAATTTTTCGGAAACAGTGCGTCGTCTTGAATGGTGAGCTTGGGGGGTTTGCTAAGAAAACAGGCAGGTAAAGGCGCACATAAATTAGAACGACAAGAAGCGAATGAACAAATTTGTTTGGTTAAGCTAGCGTAATTTAAATAGAGAAAAAAGTAGGAACTAACAATATCGTTCGTGTTCACCCGGTAAATATCGGTAATCATCAGCCATATTTTTTGCTAATGCTTCTGCAGATATTTTGACTCTTAAACGACATGGAGGTTGGCGTTCGTCATATGTAGCAGCAAGTAATGCTGCAAAGAGTCGGTCAATAATAAGAATGAGATAGCAAGAAAAATAATTCATGGTGAAGAGGGCACAAATAACAAAATTCGCGTGCAAGTTGTGGCAACAGAGAAGGTCTTGCTACTAAGCAAATCAAGTTTTAGTTGGTGGCATGTTTACTATATTTAAATCACAGTTGAATAAAACCACATTTATATCAAAATATTTAAAATAATCGAAAGTTGCATTTGATGAAAACGGCATTTTTAATTTTATTTAGAAATATCATAGTTTTATTTAAACGATTTTTAAACGTATATGATAAATACACACGTGCTTCTTTTGTGTCTCATATTTGTAACCAATTGTAACAGTTAGTTCACGCACTACGTCACAGCAGAAGCCAACAGCAACTCAGCATCACCAAACGTGTGCACCGTGAACGTTGCAATAGGCAACCGGATAATTATTATCTTCGTGGTTGTCGGCTTGGTCGCTATTATGCTGCAATTAAGGATAAGTAGTCATAAGGTAATAATTTTGTATTTTGTATTTTCCCTTTTCAGGCCGTATGATATGGCAATGGATATGCAAATATGCAATCTCTGTGACACTAAAGCCATTACTTGACATATTGTGTCTCTATACCCTTCCGGTGATTCCTGTGCGCTAATCAGCTGATACAACTCTATGGCCGATCTGTGCGCAAGTGTTCTAAGGTTCATTTTAGTTTCTCCAAAGATATTTTGTCTTTTACGATCCAGTGCCTCGCATTTACAGAATATATGTTCCGCTGTTTCCGGCGCCTCTCCACAAAGTCTACAATTGAGGTCGCTTTCAAATAGCCCCATTTTTTGTAAGTACTTCTTCGCAGGTGCATGACCTTGAGTAGCCCTGTTACATTTATCAGTTGGTCTCAGTTGGTTGGCTTAATGTGAGCAGTTTTTGAGCTCGTTTTGTACACGGTTCAGTAATTCATGATTTATCATTGTTTTATCTTTGCCTTCGAATGCTGCACCAGTATCTTTTGTGTTATTCCTTGACCATATGCACTACTATGCACCTCCTTGCAATATACTTCTGCAAGTAAGTATTGGTTCCGGGTCCCTGGCTGGCACCCAGATTTGTTTAACTGTATTTTGTTCGGCCAGGTCCTTGAGTTCTTCTAGGGTTTCCAATACTAGTATTTGCAGCTTTCTAAAGCTTTAGGTGACGCCTGACTGTCGGAGATAATGTCGATCTGCTTATTTATGTAGCTCCCCTTACTTATATTTCCCGAATACATTGTAGAATTTAACATATTTCAGCCTGGAATACTATACTGTGATTCCCAAGTGCGTAGCGGAGACTTGCCCTTGAGCCCTCAGAGTATATTCCAGACCCAGTTCCTATTTCGATCCTGCACCCGTTTGCATATCAGATCAGTCCCCTGGTAAGGAAGTTTGCTGTGCCATTTTTCCATGCCTCTCGATCTGGTATGATTACCTCGAAAGGTTTGGGAAAAGGGTACTTGGGAACCAAATTCAAATTCATTGATTTACATTAATTTATAAGAGGTTTACAGTCAGTAATAATAGTAGCTTCTTTTTTTATATATACATATTCTTATGTCCTTAGCATGTATATATTCGTACATATATTACAAGTTGCAGCCGGGTGTTTATGGCCTTTTCTCTCTTCCTCCTGCCTTCTCTTTTGGTTAGTGCTTCTGACGATACCGAGAGTTCTGCTATCTCGTTCTCGGCCTCGTAACGAGATCGAGACCGATACCTTATGACCGAGACCGAGAGAAGACCGAGACCGATCCCCCGAGAGTCTCGTTTGGTCTCGGTCTCGGTGCAAGTATATTTTCGGAACAAATTTAAATAAATATAGAAGATACTTATAGTATTTTTCACATTGCATTGTAAGAACAGTATGTTCTGTCCATTAAATAATTATGTTTAAGTAAATTATGGAAGAGAAAAAAAGAACAGGGTTTTCCAGAAAACACCGAAAAAATACACTTTAATCGATGCGCGTTTCGCCAACCAAGTTGGAATCATCGGAAGATGATTAAAACTAGATAAGTTGAGTTTCAATCATCTACCTTCGGTATTTCGGTATTTCGATATTTCGGTCTTTTGTGGAAACGCTATTCTTGTTTTTTGTCGTCAAATTGTCAAAGGTTCCAACCCAACCCCTGGACTAGGATATGGAAGAGAAATTAAAATAAATAAAATAGTTTATTAATACTTGCAGTTGTGATATAAAAATAACAACTAGTACGTAAACAACTTTGGTACGTAATAGGAAAACAATATAAAAATAAAAAAAATTAAAGTTTTTCTGTAAAATAAAGAAAAATAAAACAAAATAAAGTATATAATACGTTACCAATTTTTGTACGTAATTCACCTACTCACTTCTGGGCCCACGGATTTCATGACTTTACAACGTTTGCGTCTTGGCATCTTAATATTAAAATTTAATATTATTGCACAAATTCTTTGTTTTGGTTTACGGTTTGATACTGCCTGTTGAACGTTAAACAGTTGAACTGCAGTACCGGTGTGCTGGCGTTGCACTGTTGCCGAGTACCTATATGCGATATTTAAGGTTACGGGCACCGAGAACAGAGAGCCTCGGGTACGAGACCGATACCAAGCCCGATTCTTTCGATATGGTCCCGAGCCCGATAACGAGACTGGCCCAGTCTAAAAATGTTACACCTATCGGCGATTTGGACCCCCTCCCCGCTTCAGCTCTGGGGGGGACTGCATCTCGCATGAGTTAATTGGCTTTGGCCTTTGGTATTTTTTATTGTTAGTTTAATTGTTTGTTGCTTATAGAAGGAAAAAGATGGTATTATTTTTCTTGTTTGGTATGTGTCAGAGATACTTGCCTTGTTCTATTTTATAGGTTATTTAACTGTCAGGTTATTGCCGTGTTTTTGCGTGTGTGCGTTTTGTTATTGTCAGGGGATTGGGGGTGGATTGGTATTTGTTAGTGGTTGGTAGTATATGGGGAGGGTTTGATAGGGTAGTTTGTTTAGATTTTTAAATTTTGTCTTATGTTTGTTATGTCTTGTCAGCTTGGACTTGCGAATGGTCGACATATAGAATTTTTGCAACATTTCGTGTATGTGATCCTTTATTGGTAAAATTTTACTAATGTTGTGTAGTCTTTCTATTCCGATATACCTGACGGAGTTCATGTACAGTCTGATTTTGTTTTGGATCCTTTGTAGCTTTTAATAGCATGTGTCCGGTATGCTGCACCATACCGTGGCACCATACGTTATTATCGGTTTGATAAGGACCTTATATAGCAGTGTTTTGTTTTCTGCCGTCATTGCGCCGGTGTATATGGATTTAACGGCTGCAGTTGAGCTACCACAAGCCGCTATAGTTATAAATACTACTACTAAAAATAAATACTATATTATATTTTTTCTAATAATGAATAACACGCAATCTTGTGTATCATCAGCAAATAGCCCCAGCCCTAAATATAAAATATAATTTATATGTATTCAGACAATACTTAACTCAGTAATAAAACTAATAAAATATTATTATTAAATATATTAGGTTCAGTTAAAACATATGCTACCAAGAATTACCATGAGTGCTATATTCACAAAAATAGTAGCTGCTTCCAAAATAGTAATGCCTTTTGTCGATATTTATTAGACCTAATAGTACAACATAAATACGTCACAATGTAAATAATATGTTCCACCATTGATTGAAATTTTTTTTAATATATTAATACATTAATACATATGGTATACTAAAATAAAACGTATATGGTATACTAAATTAAAACATGTAAGGTATATTAAATTAGAACATTCATGGTATACTAAAATGAAACGTGTATGCTATACTAAAATACAACGTTTATGGAATACTGAAATAATAGCTATTTAAGAAACCAGTTGGGAAAAGTACTATTTTGTGTAACGAGCAGATTTCTGTGGAAAAGGATGAGAGTTAAAAAATAGTTTTTCCCAATGTGTAACATACAAGATTTTATATTTTATGATTTTATGAGAAGAAAACTCAATTTTATACATTTAAAAACAATCCAGTAGGTTGTAATGGTGTGACAGCTTGTCACTTTCATAGGTGTCAGGTCCAAATAACCTACTATGAATTGAACTTTACAAAACCAGTTGCATAATATTTTAGTTTTCGTGGTTGCGAAAAGTAAGACGTTTAGTAACGTCAAATGGTTTTGAAAAGTGTCACTTTACATGTCAAAATTATTACTGGATAGGGCTGGAACCTTTGATGTAACTGTAACACTCGGAGTGGTTTCCACAAACACCAAAACACTTTCACTCCGCTCGACGCGCGTTTCGCCAACAAAGTTGGCATCATCCGGAGACGATTAAAACTGGCGAAACGCGCGTCGAGCGAAGTGAAAGTGTTTTGGTGTTTGTGGAAACTACTCCGAGTGTGTCAAAATTATAACAAAGGTTTTTAATATATTAAATTAAAGCTTTTATTGGCCAGACATTCGAATACTTAATAAACCCTATGATATACAGAATTTAAATGGTATTTAAAATACGTGTGAAAACTAAAAAAAAATTATTATACTATCTGGGGTGTTATTGGAGTTGATTGGACTGTCTCAATGTATTATAATAATTTTTTAGTTTCCTGTTAATAGCAGTTATTAGTTTACGTTTTTTGCTTTTGTTTTATTAGTTTACGTTTTTAAGTCTTTCGTTTATGTATAAGTATGTTGTTTTGGTACGGTCCCTCATATTATTATGATGGTACTATTATGATGGCGTGGGATTATTAAATTCCTTAAATTTCATGGGGAGACCAACTTTGGACGCCAATATAAAACTTTTGGGTTCAAATATTAAAGGCACGGGAGTTTCCGGCGTTCTTTCAAGTTCGAATTCAGATAAAATAGACACTAATCCAACTTTAGTTCCTAATAATCCAAATCGTTCTCCTGAAATAAATTACACATAAATTAATATTTACTATGATAACAGTAGGCATTAACGGCAAATTCAAGTATAAATGACCAATTGAATAAATCCTACTTCATTCTGATAAGCCTCAATACAGGCGAAAGAGCTTGTAAAACTTCCAGATATACAACGGGTGAGTGTTTTCAATTAATTTCTAATTGTAATGAATTGCAAATATATATATATATATATATATATATATATATATATATATATATATATATATATATATATATATATATATATATATATATATATATATATATATATATATTAGCTTTGAAATTCTTTGCTAATTTATATATATATATATATATATATATATATATATATATATATATATATATATATATATATATATATATATATATATATATATATATATATATATATATATATATATATATATATATATATATATATATATATATATATATATATATATATATATATATATATATATATATATATATATATATATATATATATATATATATATATATATATATATATATATATATATATATATATATATATATATATATATATATATATATATATATATATATATATATATATATAATCCAAATCGTTCTCCTGAAATAAATTACACATAAATTAATATTTACTATGATAACAGTAGGCATTAACTGCAAATTCAAGTATAAATGACCAATTGAATAAATCCTACTTCATTCTGATAAGCCTCAATACAGGCGAAAGAGCTTGTAAAACTTCCAGATATACAACGGGTGAGTGTTTTCAATTAATTTCTAATTGTAATGAATTGCAAATATATATATATATATATATATATATATATATATATATATATATATATATATATATATATATATATATATATATATATACATATATACATATATATATATATATATATATATATATATATATATATATATATATATATATATATATATATATATATATATATATATATATATATATATATATATATATATATATATATATATATATATATATATGGCCTTAATAGATATTAAGGCAAAACATTCTGAGAAGTAGTTTTGTCTATAATGAACCAAACTTGTGTTTGGTTTGTTTTTGAGTCCACAGGGTATACCATATATCCGAGATCCCGATTTCGGATACTTTTTTAAATGGTCCACCCCCTATATTTATCATTTTTAGAATTTACCCTATGAGTTCTTCACAAGGATATTTCGTTTTTCTGCCTCAGATGCGACGTCATGATGCAAATTTACTCGATTTTCAAGAAAAATTAGTCAAGAATCATCTATATCAAAATCATAAAAATCAAAATCACAAAAATCATACAAATTGTATTCTTAGAAATTCTACAAAAAAATTCAGTATGCAAGTATTTAAGGTATATATGAAAATTTGCATAGTAACAGTTGAAAATATACGGGGTGTTCAGAATCAACCACCTGATTTTACCATTTTTAAATAGCTGAAACTCTTTGTCCCCCCAAAGTTTCTCTTTTCCATTCTTATTTTCATATTTTGTTTTGTAGTTTCAGGTTTAGCATAAACTTTATCTTTTACATATCCCCATAGGAATAAAATTGCAAAATTTGATGACTGCTGACCAGTGGGCTTTGTGAAACGTCTATTATTTTAACATATATTCAGAGTAGTCAATGGAAAAAACGGAATAATGACAAAATAATTGTTGACAGTGGTTTCAATAATTTATTGCTTTTACAATAATTAATAATTATTTATTAATTAATTATTTTTACGACCAATAATGAATTATACAGAAAACGAAATGATTGATGTGGTATATGTTTTGGGGGAGTGTGACAGAAATTGGTTCATGGTGACCAGAGTGTACGCTCAGAAATATGACCAAAGGAGATATCCCAAAGTTGACTGTTTTGAAAAGTAGCAGATAGGTTCAATACTACCGGTTCCGTAGGTTACATGAAAAGACCAGCCTCTGTACTAACAGCAGATAATAAAATGGCGATTATGACAGCTCTGGTGGAAAACCCAAATATTAGCACCAGGGAATTAAGCCAATATGTAGAGGTCCCCTTTCAATATCCAGTTACATCAGGCTCCTGCTTCATGGTCAATTAACAAGATTGACACTGATAGAATTTTTTAAAGCAAACTACTCTACTCTGACGAGTCCATGTTCCATAAAAAATAGGACGGTAAATCGTCATCAACTATCATTATTATTCTGACCAAAATTCCTATTTATTTAGAACAACATCACAGGAAAGGTGGTCTCTTAATTTCTGGGGCGGTATTATTGGTAACTGTGCCATCGGTCCCCATTTCTTTGATGGCACACTAAACGGTGCAGTCTTCTTAGATTTTCTTGAAAATAATTTCAGGCAACTACTACAACATGTGCTACAAAATATTGTAAATAATATGTAGCTTCAACTTGATGGTGCGCCAGTACATTTTGCAGCACCCGTTCGGCAATGGTTTAATGTGCAGTTTGAAGAGAGATGGATTGGTAGAGGAGGGCCAGTCCATGGGTCTGCAAGATCGCCGGACATCACCCCATGCGATTTTTTCATATGGGGCTATGTAAAAGATAAGGATGTGAACCTTACAACTACACAAAAGAAAATATGATAATAAGGATAAGGGGAACTTTTGCCTCCATTACGCCAGACATATTGTTAAGAGTAGGAAATTCGGTAACTGGTCGGGCACGAAAATGCATTAACGAAACTGGTTTAAACACCATTTAAAGTAAAATTTAATGAAAATAAAAAATATTAGCGATTAGTTGTTTGTTGTTTTGTTAATTTGAGTTGGTGCCAATAAAAATCTAAGTAAAATCGCATGTACTTATGATTTCTATGATTTTAACCAATAATATTCATATTATACTATGGTGTCATTAGAAAGCCAAGGCTTTCAAATTAGGCAGTCACATACAGGGTGTTTCATTTGAAAAAATGAGTTTAAGTTACTTAAAAATGGTAAAATCGGGTAGTTGGTTCTGAACACCCCGTATATTTTAAAATATTGCTAATAATATGCAAATTTTCGTACATACCTTAAATACTTGCATACTGATTTTTTTTAAAAGAAGTTCTGGCAATACAATTTCTATGGTTTTTTTAGTATATACGTAGATGATTCTTGTCTGATTTTCCATGAAAATCGAATAACTTGGCAACGTCGCATCTGACGCCTAAAAACGAAATATCCCTGTGAGCCCTCATAGCGAAGATTCCAAAAATTAAAAATATAGGGGGTGCTCAATTTAAAAAAAGGCGCGAAATCGTGACCTCGGACATATGGTACACCCTGTAGACTAAAAAACAATTTTAAAGTGTGGCTCATTATAGATTAAACTACTTCTCAGAATGTTTTGCTGTAATCTCTATTGGTCAAGTAGCTACGGTCCGAGCGGAGAGGGTGTTATTTCGAAATAAAAAGAAATAGATAAGATCCAACAAAAGATTTTAGTTTTGACTAATCAAGTAATTTCTATATCACTCCCTCTTTAAATGCTTCAGAATTCTATTGTATATGTAATTAAATATTTTCTAGCATAAGCTAGGAAAAGTAGTTGTTTTAATAGATCCTACAAGATTTTATGCATTTTAAAGTTTAGCATCTTCTGGCTAACTATATGCCTAATGCTTTTATATATAATATGTTCACATAGAACAAATATAAATAGTAGAATATGTTCGTGTCTTCTATGAATTTCAGTTCCGTCGAAACTAATGTCACAAATTTGTTTTGTGAAAAGTAAATGTTTTTATAGCAAGTAGAGATCCGATTAAATTTAGGGTAACCCGAGATCCACCATAACAGAAAGACTTTTTTGAGTATATTTATCACTTAATGTTGTCTAATATTTTGCTTAATCCATAACCCCACAGAGGGGAAATAATTTCAACGTTTTAATTTTTCGTGATAAATTGTGAACAAAACGAGATCCCTAATAAAATTCGTACAAGTCGAGATCCGGAAATGTATATGTTGATGTATATAACCGCCTAAGATGAGAACCTGCAATGTTGTCAAGTCTTTTGGATGAAAATGCAATGCGCTCATACCTACGTATTTGCTATTGCACGTGTTTTAGTAGTGGAGACTTTGAATAGTTACATTTACAAAATGTTTTCACGTGGAAAAAAGTTAGTAAGTTTAGCTATAAATGGAATATCCACGCCAGCTGCTAGTACACAAGAAGGTAAGTAAGAATAAACTTTTAAAATGTTTCAATACCCAATACCTACTTGAAATAGGTAGATATTATTTAATTCGATGTTGATGTTTTTTATCACGGGTGTTCTTCATACAGAAACTTAAAGAGATTCGAGACATATTTTTTTACAGTTGACCATTTCGTTAGTATAAACAACTGTAGAAAAATGATATCGTCTGAAATAAATCTGTCACAATTTCTTCTTTGCATTGAAAATAGGTAGACATTGTTTTTCTAAAATGCATGCCCCACACAAATGAATAAAATACATAATAGGTGGGTTACTTAATTTCAAAAAGTAACAAATAAATTATAGGATGAGCGAATTAAAACTTACACGTAGGTATTATGATTTGACATAACTTTAGAAATGTATGTATGTACCTGTTTTACAAATATATAAAAAAATTATAACTGCTTCGCCAATACAATGGTTTCCTCAGATGCGCGTACCAGACTGGTATTACAATGCTAAACAATGTTTAAATATACGAGTATGTCTTTAAAGATATACAAAATAAAGACAATATTGCAGAATTCGATGCAGAGTAAAATGCGTGAATATATTTGTAAATAAACTTTCGAATACTCCTCGTACATCGTACACATTTGCATTTCCTTATTACATGGTTTTTCATTTTATATTTGCCTCTTCTCTGTGAAAGAAAAAAATACCGGACAAATATATTGTAGAAGCATAATATAAGAAAAGTAGACGCTATTATTTTTCGAATATTTGAAAAATTCTATTACCGAGGGGGTACTACAATAATTATGGTATTGGGTAGGTTAAAGTTATAATTTTAACATCAAATATTGTTCATTTAATACAGAGTTCATTTTCACTGGGCGTCTTTGATTATTTAGAAGAACCAGATGTAGAAGACCATTGGCCAAATCACGAATATGATTAAATTATATTTTATAGTTATCTTGGAAACCAGCTCAGAAGATAATTATTCCGAGACCAATTAAATTGTTCACAGAATGTTGCCTGTATGCAACAACGCTTCTCAGGTACCAAGAACGAAGTTCGGTAGGTATATTATCTGCTCATTCTTGGTTTCGATAGAAGTAGTTTGTGTATTCTTTCCGATCGACCTTTTTCTTTTTGAGAAAAATAATAATATGTCCCGTTCTCCAAAGGTCGCGGGAATTAATATCAATGTAAAGGTAATTACAAGGTGAAGTTAATGATATGAATTATAAAAAAATAGGAAAA
>CAXKVY010009308.1:0-33911 GCA_964058915.1 Tetropium fuscum | reverse complement strand
GCGTACAAATTTATTACATGATAACTATTATGAATGTTTATATATATTTGAGATTGTTATGTTATCATTCCTTTGCGGGCCGCCGAAACCCATAACAGCCGCTACGGCGGAAGGCCGATGATGTCATCCACAGTCAAGGATATTGAAGACTTGCAATATAACTTTGTTTAGAGTTAGTGACACGAACTGTAGGTGACTATTGGGTCATTCAGATAATAGATGCAAAACTGTACGGTTGACCTTATTATTATACCTATTATTGGAATTATATGTTTTAAAGTAATATGTGGATTTTAATAGACAATTCCGTAACATAACTGTTTCTGAATTACTGTTCGTGGATTAAGCACAGATACTGAATTGTTTGGACTAATTGTCTGATTGAATTTTCCACGTTGGCCACTTAGATTCACCCTCACAAAGCAATTTCGCCATCTAGTTTGAATAATTGCTCATAGAGTGTTTCTATAACGGTGAATCTTCGCTTATTTGGATGATTTAAAACCCTTTAGACAGCTTGAGGGTGACTATTGTACAAATAACCTATGTATAATGCAGTGCACTCAATAAATTCTGCACTTGCTGAGAACGGGGACCCCATTTGGCGTTATTTGTCATAGCGTAGGGGTCATTATTCCTTGTGAAATGCTTTAGGGTGCAGGGTGGCTTATACGACCTCGATAACAAACAGGAACGGATACCGTTCCCGTGTTGCTTTTTACTACAAATAAAAAATCTAGTTCTCGACAAATCGTTTTGCAAAAATATCGAGAATATATCGAGTAATAAATTACAACAACTCCTAGACAATCCAAAGGATGAAAATGCTCCAAATGATAGGTCCGGGATTTACGAAATCAGTTGCAATGATTGTGATCGAAAATATGTTGGACAAACGAGACGATCAATTAACATCAGGTTTAAAGAGCATATGGCTCATCTAAAATATGGAAGAACAGATAAGTCTAGTGTTGCACAACATGCTTTTGACAACGATCATGGAATAGATATTAATAATTTAAGATTAGTTAGAAATGTGACCAATAATAGATGCATTTAAGAGCATAGAAATATGAAATTAAAAATAGTATGAATAGAAAATAAGAAAATCAACGAAAATGCGTCTAAAAATACTGTGATAAGCAACGTGTCAATCATTCTACGAAAGGAAGCCGAAAAATATAAAAAGAACCCAAAAAAAGATATCAAAGTTATTTGTATTTGTTTGATTACCATAGTAAGACGATTCTGGGAATTATCTCTCCTCCTACAGACAGGAAGGATGTGACATCGGAAATTTTTTGAGAGACATCAAAAGTGTGAAACTTTCTTACCGAATTCCCTTATTCATTGAATTAATAACCGGGAAATTTTAATCGTCGACAAATTTCCGGTAATAATTCAATCACTAGTGACATTATAAGTGAATGCGTCACTCATTTATTAACTTTCAACGTCGTAAAGATTTTGTAGGAGATATACTTACTATTGTTCATATATTATACAGCAAATCAGCCTAATTAATTTATATGATCGAGCGATTGCGAACATTGCACTCGATTTTAATTAAATTGTCAGGTTAATATTTCAGCCGGATAATTTTCATTAAAAATATATCGCAGTGATGATCATAATGCCGTGAAAACAGAAGTCGGCTCGCTACTTGGTTGAATTGTACGCGGTATATAGCCGCATTTCAGCATTTATTCGCGCGTTTTCCGAACGATTACATCGGCTGTAATGTAATAGCTCTGGTTTGTACACTATCAAAACAAAATTCAGTTTTTTGCGATCCTGATTTGTACATTTCTGTTTGTTTGCTGGACCATGCTTTAACTGATATAATGTAGATGCATTTTAATTATTATACGCCAGCATGTCCCCGCAACATGGACCACGCTGGGTGAGTTAGTTTTCCACTATCAGTTTGTTGGTACGACAATATTCGAGAGATCTAATTGAGTAAATAATAATATAAAAAAAGGGATAACTTTTTAAAGGGATAACATTTTTAGTTTTATATTTTGACTTTTCAATTAATACGTACTTGTCATAATTATTTATGTAATTTACACAATATTTGTATAATAAAATGCCTTAAATACTTAACTGAACGTGTGTTTCTTTATTGGAATTTTAAAATTTCTTTACTGGATTTCCTGTTTCTTTACTGGGCTTTTTGGTGTTTTATTTAGATTTTTTATGTTAGATTTAAATAATGCCATAAAAAGTTCCAGTAAAAATTAAAAAATTCTTAACTGTTTCTTCATTGGTGCTTTCACCCTATACGTAGTCCCAAGCTAGTGTCCAGGGCAGCCCGGATAGGTGCAAATACTGCGAGACGACTCCTTTTTAATAATGACGTATCGGTCCATACATCTACTCCGCAAAATTGATAAACAGGCAGAGACCCCAAAAAAAAGGAAGAAATTGAATAAAAGCGGGGTCGTCTGGCTGTCACGATGAGTTATGGCGATCGTCTCGGTAACATTTTAGCCGCCTTATGCAAAATGCTGATACACGTCAACGCCGCGGCGTTATATTGATACATCGAATGGGAGGACGTCTTTTGTTGGTAATTCTTTTATGCCGGGAAAGTGCAGAGTAGAGCGTCAAATATAAATTAAATTCGTTAATAAACCCCCAGCCGATCGATCGGGCCTACAAAAGGCGACTGGATTATGGTCTTAGACGGATAACTAAGGCGGAATGGATAATCAGCATTGTTTATTGTTCGCTGGGTTGTTATTAAGTTGCATTTACATACTAAAAGATTAATCAACGGAGTTCTGACAACTATATTACAGACCAGCCCCTACTTTCTAGAGCTTTAATAAATAAAAATAAAAGTGATATAAGATTACGGAATAAGCACTTTCTATAAGAAAACACAGGGCCCTAGGAGTATATAAATTCATGGGCGACGAAAGGTTCAAACATATGGGGGTGGGTCAATTTTCCAGGGGAGACAAGTAGCCCGTTTTTGCTCCTCCTTTACATATGAATCTCCACAGATCAGACAAGTAACATTCTCTTCTCAAGTAACATTCTATTTATCTTTTCGGTCAGTGGATTGAGGTTTCTTTTCGCAGCAATTTTTCTCCTGACATTCGTAATTTATTTTCTTTTTCTTCAAACGATTCTTTAATAGGTGTACTGGTCAGGATCTCGGATTTTGCAATTTTTTCGCCTTTTAACTTCCGTTGAGGGCTGTACGTGTAGCAGATTGCAGTGGCAGATTGCACTGGGTGATTGCAAGCAAACCGTTGCTTCAACACTAATGAGTCCCGAGGCGTACTAATCGACACTGTCTGGCTACATGTAGAAAAACTACTACGATCTGGAGATGGTGTCCGTTCTCTAGAGCATCCCGATTTCAACGAAGGCTCTGAAGTTATTGCTAAACCTCATTTCAATTTAGTAGCAGAAGTTAATGGTAATGTGGAAATATCTTCTGTATTACTAACAGGCTCTTCTGGGACTGGGACTGGAGTTGGGTTTTTATTAGCTGGTGGTGGATTTTATTCTGCTGGAATGAAATGTACAGTTGGACATATACACGGAAACGAACCACTTAGAAGTTGTACAAGTTCTTTCACCTTCCTTGAGGATCTTCAGAGTGGTGTACGACCTGTTTCATTGATCATTGGTTCATAGTAGACTTACGAGTTCATAGTAGACTTTAATGACATCATTGCTAGGTTACCTGAACCTACTGTTGATGTGACAGGATGCGCAGCTATGTATACGTTTGAAAAAACAGTCGATGTTAAAGAAACTTAAGTAGTTTATGTTATATTTTTAGTGCAGTAGTTTCTATTTTTGTTCATTTGAAAGTAAACAGTTATTGTAGATTTAATTTCATTGTCTTTTACACGTTATCGTTCCAGGACGACATGTTTGATATGTTGTAATGCTTTGGCTTAATAAAATCTATTGTTTTGATTATCTAAATATAAACCGAACACTGTGCCGATCAAAGTCACCCCAAAACCAAGTATAGACTTGATCATGCGATATTATTCAATTTAACTGAAAACACAATCTCGTGCACTAATTTCAGTAACAGGACTTTATTGAGACATACATGTACTTTACCATCAGCTTATAAACTATTTTCTAAAGTACAGATTTACAAAGTTACACTAAGTTGAAGTTTTTTTATGATCAATGTCACCCCACTTCACGGTAATGAAATGCTACAAACCCAAGATTTCCATTATATTTTAGTTCATATGTAAACTTTTACAGAAGTGAAACGACTATTTAATTTGTAAATGAAGTTTTCTACATTCACAATATTAGTGTCAAACACCAAATCCTCAGCCAAATCCTAGGAAAATACTTGAGTAATGGTTATCCTAGAGATATAGTTGAAAAAATAATTAGGAAGCGTAAATTTAAGGACACACTTCGTAATTCTACGACCTTCCGAAATAATATAGAGACCCCAAAATATGTATTCATTCCGTACGAACCCCGGTTTACTCGTGGTTTGAGTAAGGTCTTCAAAAACGTGGGTATAACACAGCAATTCATTCGTTGAGTAATAAATACAACAACTCGTAAAGATTGTGATCGAAAATATGTTGGACAAACGAGACGATCAATTACCACCAGGTTTAAAGAGCATATGGCTCATCTAAAATATGGAAGAACAGATTTTGACAACGATTATAGAATATATACATTAGTAATTTAAGATGAAATGCGATCAATAATAGACATTAGATGCATTTGAGAGCATAGAAATTATGAAATGTAAAAATAGTATGAATAGCGGCAAGGGACCTATACCGTATAGGCCGCTTTACGCATTGCTGAGCTGATCATTGAAGTGTGACTATAATGTCATGAAAATAGTATAAATAGGGTAGATTGTTTAGTTTAAGATTAGTTTTAATCATCTTCGGATGATGCCAACTTGGTTGGCGAAACGCGCGTCGAGCGAAGTAAAAGTGTTTGTTTGTGGAAACTACTTCGAGTGTTAACCTAAAAATGCCTACGAGTTGCGTTCTTGAAAGTATGCGTACAAAAATAGCTGTTATAATTTTATGTATTTTTCAAGTACAAGTTCAACGTTACCTGATCGTCGCAAATGTTTGGAATAAAAAGTAGAATAAATACGGCTAACAAACCCCAATTTGCCCCAATAAGTACTCGTCAACCCGTTACCGAACCAACCCATTAATTTCCCTAAAGCCACCTCAATTTAATTACACCTTGTTTATTATTCCACCCCGTGCGGCACTAAATTAATTTATACGTATGTTGAAAAACATCACCCCCAAGAAAAAAGCAGACTTTTGGGAACATCCAGATCTGAATCGGCGGCTCTCAGTCCCTACCAAAACAACGCCAGACTTCTTTATAAGCCGGTGTAGATAAATAAACGTTTTTTCCAAACACCAAACAACTTTTTCGTTAGGTTTTAATTCAGTCAGCGGGACGAGGAATGAAAAAACGGTTATAAAAGTTTGGCGCCGCGTTTAGGAGAGAAGAAATAATAGCTAGGAATAGGATTTGACGTAGAAAACCAAGCATGAAAAAGTATTAAAAGCGCGGAATAATATGGAGGAGTTATGATATTCGAAAAGGAAAGTTCGTGCGTTTCGAGACGGATAAAGTCTTTATAGATGCTGTAAATCAAACGGGTTTTTAATGCAGTAAAATATTCAAAAAATCCGTTATAACATCCGTTATACAAAAAATTATCCGGGAATATATTTTTATTATCAAATAACAACTTATTGATTGTTGAAAATTAAGAATAATGCCCCCTAATTTACTTTGATAAGGTATTCAGTAAATATCCGGACACAGTCATTATACTCGTATAATTCATAATTGACCAAATAGCAATTGAGCGTTACAAATAACAACCCCACAGACCCCACACAAATCGAACAAGTGATCCTTATCCATTGTTCGGTTCAGTTGGACGTTTATTTTGTTGGCCCAAATTGAACCAAGTCTAATTTAACTTTATGCATTACTAAACTCCGAGCTCTTTATCAGAAATATGGGACAAAACCCTTTTTATATAATGGTCGGGATGTCCAATTAAATTCGGACACGTCCTTTGCACGTAGGGGCGAAGGAAACCAAAACTGAAATAGGGCTAAATACACAAAGAGATAAGTAGGCATAGGCACTGTGAAAAACGGCCGTTAATATTTCAGCTATGTTGACGAGTTTGACGGAATGATATATTTTTTGTGTTGTAGCTGAAACTCAGATATAAATATAAAATTACTAGGCTTTGTCCTATTTCACCTGACATCTATTTAAACATATCAAATGAAATTCGCTTTGATTATTGGAAAGGGTAATCACTTAGTGACATATTTAGCATACATTTTTTTTAATACAAAAGTTATCTTTGTGTCTAATTCTGTTAATTAAATTTAATGATACACGAATTCAAAATGATTATACCTCGAGCTTATTATAATATATTCGCAAATTTCGGAAATAATTATCAGAGATTTTTATCACTTTCCAGTGACCCTCAATCGGTGCACATGTTCTCAAATTATTATAAATAGCAGTGGTGCAATTTGGTCTACTAAAACAGCGACATTTGGTGTATTATGTAATAGCTGGATGAATTGTAATTCGTTGAAACGTGAAATAATACCATTGGAGGAACTGGTGTTTCGGATGGGGAAAAGTTTGTGCATCGCTGACGTGGCAACTAACTATACGATATCCGCTTCGCACGCGAATTAGTAATAAAAATTCGAGGGTAATTTTGTAATTATACCGTTGCGAGCTTTGTTGTCAAATTGAATGTTGTGTTATCTAAATTATTATTACTCTATAGTAAGCGATGGCGTTCATTGACATATTCTATCTAGCATGTAATAGTTTTCTTAAATAGTGGATTTCACAGATTTTCATTCAGTTCAATCGACATATTTTGAAAAATAGCTCTTAAAAATATATCCACTTCTGGTCGGTCCACTTCTGTTTTTAAATTTCCCGCGCTGCTCAAGGCGTCGACGAACGGTAGACCAGGACCTCCATAAGACAAGGCGGAGATAAGAATTTGTGACGTCATGATACTGGTCCGGTCACGGTATCACGTAATATACAATATACACATATAGAGAGGTTTTTATGAGATGAGTAACACTGAATATATTTCAAAACAAACTCTCTCTTTATCTATCTTTATTTTGACTGTGGATTTCATTGTTGATTATTTTTGAATAATTATTAAGGAATATATTGGAAAGAATATGACTAGTTTTTAGTTAATATTGATTTAAATTGTTGTTGCATAAAACACATTTTTGATTAATTTCTTCTACATACTCTTCTAATTTTAAAACTCCCGGAAAATGATCCTATGTTTACCTTTCTTTAAAAGCTCGATTTCGTATTTATTTAAAATGAGCTCATTAAATATTTGATAGGCTTGAATAGAAGCTTCAAAGAATAATTCCGATGATGTTTGAAAGCACCTCTTGTTAAATTTTTAAGATATTCGCTAACCTCAACAGAGTCGTTTTCAGAGAGTTGGTAAATTGTGTGGTAAAAACATAATAAACATAAAAGTTGGTAAAACATAATGTCTGCATTATCCGAAAATACTGGGTTCCCCATAATAGACTACCCATTTTCATATTTGAATTAAAATTTTTTTAGTTAACAACTGAAACTTTTCATTTTACTAAATTACAGCTAACTCTTTGGGATTTATGATAACTTATAAATATTTGGCTAATTTAATTGTAACTTTTAAAAATCACGTCTTCTATATGACCTCCACCAACTTCAACACATTTTTTAATATTGGATAAAAAGTAGACTTCGTCTATTCCTTCAACTTCTTCACGAATTTTGACTTTCAGTTCCTCGATTGTACCTGGACGACTCGCAAACACTTTGGCTTTTAAATATCCCCACAGGAAAAAATCGGGTGCCTTTAAGTCGGGGGATCCCGAAGAGTCGCCCATTAAACATTTCTCGCAGGACCCTCATTGAGTTTCTGGCGGTATGAGCTGTTGCCCCATCTTTCTGGAATAGTAAGGCATTGTTTAGTAATCCTCGTCTATTTAATTTTGGAATGAGAAATGTCTCTAGCATATTAACGTAGCGCTCGGATGTTACTGTTACAGCGTGATTATTTTCGTTCTCAAAAAAAAGGGCCAATAATACCAAAAGATCCTTGATTAATAATTTACTTAAATCCCAAAGACTGCAGAAGATAATCCCACAGAGAACAACCTATTTAGTTATCTCATAGGGAATTTATTAATAATATAAAATGGGTAGAACCCAGTATAAAAGATGATAATACTGAAGACTTTAGTTTAATGTCAGATAAATTATGAATTATTGCTGAAAAGAAATCGATATTTTCAGACGCCAAATGAAGGATCTTTTTCGTCTTTGTCATTAAATGAAAACTCTTTTAAGGAAAATGTACCAAACTTGGCCGACTTTACTCTAAGAAGGCTTAAAACTTTTCTGATTCAAGGACTTGTATCACGCAAATAAACCTAGAAATGTGATCCGCTTAGTTACTTATATTTTCCAAAACGCCCCTCCAATTTGTCAGTTTGGAACTTTCCTAATAACAGAAATTTCACTTGATGATTCAATTTCATATGATTCAAACAAGAACTGAACAAGATTAATTGACGTTTCTGTAGTATGCTTTTAAAAAAAAGTATCAGCAGTTAATTTACCAGTGTAGAATGATTGTTAAAAATTCAGCTGTACCCAAATTATTAATTTCATTGCATTGATTTAGAGCCATAATATTTTTTTCATCAAATAACCTGACATCCTCTTATTCAACGGGTGGAATTCACAGAGGGGAGTGATTGAACTACGGAAGAATAGATGCGTCCTGAATTTGATCATTATTTTTATGGTATTAGAGGTATTTAGTTTGATTTATTTTAAATGAAATCAGATAATCAAAAATCTGAAATAAATCCAAGTAAAATAAATCCAAAAAATAGAGTAAAATAGAGTAAAATTAGAGTTTTTAAAGGCGACATTAAGTATTTTACAACTTTTATTGACATTTTCAATGCTCCTGTACATAATAATGTTCCTTAGGGCTCTGTTCTAGTGCCTCTTATTTTTATTAATAGAGCGAAATCGAGGGAAAATTATGATATTGACGTAGAACCAGACGACCAGTTATGTGTTATTTGAAGTGGGTTATTTAGTAGTTGTGATGTTTACGACGTTTTTTGTGGTACAGGACTTTTTTATATCGAAACAATGTAAAAAATCGCAGATTTTTAAAAACCGTGTTTCGTGTACAAAATCACCTAATTAATGAATTGCATCAATTCCGGTTTGGTTCTACGCAAGATTTTTTTTCGAAAACTAAGGGACTTTACTTCCCAATTTCGCTGTTCTATATACTATTTGTAAATGATCTGCCAAATGCTGTCAAGGATGGTTCAATACTCATCTTCGCAGATGATAATTTTAAACCCGCTAATTATTAGGCATCATAAAAGGCGTAATATCTCAAAAAACGGCTAGATTAAATGCCAATGTAGTAATCATTTTCAGAATTTTTTCTTTATTTATCTTCAACAAAAGATAGTTACATAAAAATCTGCAACTTTGCCCTCTACACTCTTTTCGTATCTATAAAAATAACGGCTATAGGTAGCTATCAATATAATATGTCAATATTTTCAGGAAGGACCGCAAAACCGTCTTTAGAATTATGCATGACCGAAAGTATGTAAAACTTAATTAATCGATCCGCTCAAGGATAAAGTAGATGGATTCTTTTATCTACTGCGGGTTCCTAACTAACACGTTAAATGTCTCATTAGATTCACTGTCTTTAATTTCTCACTGCTGACAAAAAATGGCCCGGATTATTTGTTAAGCCGAAATCTTAAAGTGGCAAAACACTCCTCAGATTAATCTCTATTAATTAACCCCGCGAATGAGTTTTTACGACCGCCTGAAATATCGGCGGGCTTAAACGCAAACTAGCTCGATGCAACTCTATTTCGCGATAAGCTCGACCAGTTTAAAAGCTGTCACAGCTTAGCAAAGATTTCAGTTTAATTGTTCTTCGTTTTAAAGCCACAATGGAATTCGGCCCGCTGATTTATGGGCGGTACGTATAGCCGGGGCATGTTCGCGAAGGAGAGCAAGTAGATTTTTCATTATCTTGCTCGTATATTACGTGGCTCTTGCTTTTTTTTTTCTCGTGCGGTATGAATGCTCCGGAGATATAGCAGGAAATTATGTGGTTTGGGAGAGTGTGAGAGCTAGTTATGTAAGTTGCAAGGAGTCTAGACTCTGCCAGTTCGTGAAATATGCCGGCATATCTCTAAGTGTATTAGTCAGGAAGGGATTATCTTGGTTGGGCTGCAGTATTCCTGTAAACCAATTGAAGTTAAATCAAAACTTTATTTTTTGTGTGGCTTATTTGTGTCTATTAATTTCAATCAAAAATTAAACCGTTGATTATTTAAAATAAAACATAAAAACATGTTTAATTTGTTTAAAACATGTTTTATTTGTTTTAAACTGTTTAAGTTTTAAACATAAAAGCATGTTTTAAACGTATTGTCATCTTGAATATTATATACCCTAAAGTCACCAGTCCTTTTAACAGTTAAATGTTAAATCACAATGTACACATATATGGTTAAACTTAATTCAAAAATTTGCTTCTGACGCAGAATTCTCCGATGCCGACAAAAAAGGCCACTCATCGGTTCAACATGGCTATAGCTCCTGCTCAGTACCTGGTATATTTACTATTTCATCGCTTTCGAGGGAAACATTTAAGAGCAACAAAATTAGATAGTGCCATGGACTTTGTTAATAATTATACAACCCACACATGTCAGTAGTGTAAGGAGTGCTTATAAGACCCCCCCACCATACACACTTTATGACTATAACAAAAGAAAAAGGACCGCTCTGATTGGCCCCTCGAAAAGTTCCTATAACTTTGGAACCATCAGAGATATTTCAATTTTTTAAAAAGATTCCTCTTTTAGATTCATCATTACACAATCTGTTTGTAACAAAAAGGAAGAAAGCAGCCCTCTATACATATTAAATTATGCGTTTCACATTTATAATACCAATTACCTTTCATTTTTATTCATATAAAAATACTGTAAATGAAACTAGGTCAATACAATAACATTATTTGGTTTAACCTTTCATAATAGAGAATATTGGTATTTACTATTTACTATTTACTATTTTCTGCAAGTACATTTATTTTATGTTGTTATGAATTATTAAGAATTGTTTAATTTTTGTTTCGTTTGATGTTTGCTGTAGGTATGCCGTTTAAGTTTATCACTCTGAATTAGTTTTTCTTATTATAGATCGTTCATTTCAGTGTTGAGAAAAAGTAGGGTAGGATATATCGAAATGTCAACTGACTGATTATATAAAACCTCGTGGCCTTTCGGAATAGGATTAATACATGGAAAGTTAAATTTCCCGGTTCGTTGAGCGTCAATCAGGCCGTCTAATTAAAATATTCAAATGAACAAAGGGTTTCCCTAGGTAAACATATTTTTTATCTGGGAAATTTAAGAATTTCGGGAGCAAGAGGCGCTTTGTGATCTCGGCAGTTGACGCTATCATCGGAGACTCTAATCTTCAATATAAAAGCCGGGGCTTAGGAGCTGTCCCTAAACTTTGATTAATTTTATAATGAATCCCATTAAGACGATAGCTCGTCTATTATCCCCAATCTTGAAGACGGCTTAATAACAAAATTCTATACAGAATTGATAGAACTAAATGTGCATTTGAACGCTCTTTAGCTGTTTGATGCCCTTTAAGGCTGTCCTTAGTTATAAATTGCCTTGGCAGACGCATTTTCACCGCTCACTAATAGATAAACTTTCGCCACTTTCTGAAATAAGTTGGATCAACTTCTTGCAGTTACAGAAAGCCGCAGTACAACGACGAGAGTCGCTATGAATATGTATACAATTTGATGGATATTTTATGGATTTACATAATTTTATAGACTGTAATTTTAATTTTAGATGCACTAGTAAAATATCACGCATGGAACTGGTTTCTCCTATAAATCTCATGTAAATACAGATCCTATCCAGAGGCTAATCTCGTGTTTTAGTGATTTACCATGTACGATAAAAGAGGTACCAGACTGCAGCATCCTTTGATAAGGGTCCTATCGTAAACTGCGTAATTAAGGATCCTACCGGGTATACGAGGCTTTGCATTTGTTCCGTATGTTCATGGGTCATCTGAAGGATTACAGCTGAAAAATCGAGTGACTGAAACAGCGAAGGAAAAATGAATTATTTTCCGTATTAAAGGCGCTTATAAACTATTGATTTTCGCTAGAGAAATAATACTCCGTTACTTATATATACCCCGTGATTTTATTTGTAATATGGATTACATATGTAGTGGGTTTTGCTGGAAAGAAATGATATCAGTTTTTAAAGTTGTGTATCTCAAAACCTATTAGTCGTACAAGACTGAACTTAGTAGGATTGGAAAAAGCCAAGAAAATTTTTTACGTAGGTTCCATTATTTACGGGTTATAACCCTAAAGCTGAAGTCTATCCTCTTGTCACTACACTCAAACGGTGTAACATTCCGTTACAAATTGAAATTAATATTCATGTAATAAAATAAAAATAATGAATTACTCCAGAATATAAGTAAAATGATACCAAGCAAGTAAAAAGCATTTCAATCCTGCTATGATTGCTCTGTGCGTGTATACCGCCCAAGAAATTGCCGACATGAAGAGCGCTATATAAATCCTACAGCTCGTAGTGGTCGCTTCTCTATCAACGTGTGGGCATGGATATGTTGCCAAGAAGCAGGTGTTACTTGGAGAATGAGAGAGCGTCTTACTGGTCAAAGCTACGCTCGCATTTTGGAATATGTTATGTTACCTTCCCTTTCCATTTTATATCCCGAGAACTTCACTTTCCAGCAGGAAAATATTTTTATTTCCTTTTTCCATATTTCATATAAATTTATATTTCAGGATAATTCCTCTATTCACAAATCACGAGTTGTTACTGAATGGCTGAATACAAACCATATTAACACCCTGCCTTCGCCCTCTAAGTCGCCGGATTTAAATCCGATAGAAAATGTATGGGCACAAATGGAAAAAGACATGTATAGCAGAAATTTCCGACCAGCGAACGTAGAAGAACTGTGGTTGGCGATTGAAAATGCCTGGGAAAATATTGGCGAGGATTACACCAGGACACTAATATTGTCTATGAGAAATAAGCTTCAAAAAGTTATAAACGCGAATGGTGCTTGGACCAAATATTAATTCATAGTAATTTTAGTAAGTTCTCAGTTAGTTTGTTAATTTAATGGATTTTTTTACAAGAGACGTCCTTACCATATAGATTTTCCTTAATAAATACTGTATATAAAATGCTGTCACCCTATAACTGACAGATATTTCAACCTATAATAATTTTGAATGTGATCTGTTTACAAAAGCCTGCTTCACAATGGGAAAATTTCTAAAATTTCTCATAAGAGTCGTTTGCTTTCAATTGAGCGGCACTGTACTACGAAATAAATACAGTACAAAAAACATAATACAATTAAATGTCAGAATTATTATCCGATGGAAATACTGGAAAACGATACTTCGACGGCAGTCGTGCACGCTCGGCTCTTATTTATAAGATTCGGATAAATTTGAATTCAAATACTAAATAATTGTGTATCTACACTATATATGATAACATAGTTGCATTTTGAAGTATGACAAATACAGTAAAATATATCGCACTCGCGTAAGACTATTAGGAAAGTTAAAAGTAGTCGATTCGGCGTTTTCGTCAAATGCCCGTCGACCTTCTACGCTTTCAAATAAATGGTTTGACAGTTAATAACGATATTGCCTTTATTAGAAATAATGTATTTCGTACGTTGGCATATTTTATTCAAAGGCGTTCGTGGAGATTGAGTGACAGCGCCAGCGGAGGAGGAACAGCACGAGTTCTCGCGTTACACAAGTTATCGGGCCTGCTGCCGACTTCTCTAGCCTAATTTCCGGGAGCGGCATGCTTATATACTACACGGAAAATTCAATTTGTTTCATGCGAGCTTTGATGTATTCATTATCTGGTTTGGTATCGCGTATTGTTGCAAATCCCCTTACCAGTCGACATTTTACAAAAGGGGATATAATTTTCTCTGTAACACAAACATCGAACGGCGAAGGAAAATCAAGGACGTTACGGGAGAAGCCGGCTCGGCATAATGCACAGGAAAAGGGGGATATGTAGCTCGATACGTACACACAATGAATAGATAGCGATCTAAAGGACTCTCTAAAAACCATACATCATTAAATAATGAGCGCTGATTTGTGATAATGTGATTAGCATATAAATATGCAAGTTTCGATTCGGGTAAAAAAGAACAAAAACTTAAATCCGGAGACAGACAAACTAACAGTAATAGGTTCGAGCAAAAAGTGTTTAACAAAGGCATGAAAGCTTATTTATAATGTCGGTGTTATCTATTCCTGACTTTGCAGTCTGCACTATGCAGTAATATTATCATAAGCGTAGCTTACAATGTGGGATCGTAACTTGCGAGTCTCTTAATAGCCATTGAATGTGAGTTGCATACCCTATTTTTTTCTACGACCAGTTATAATAAAACATACAAAAATTAACACTTATTTTAATTTAAAAAATCACAAAGTTTGAAAATTTGCCAAGTAAACAGTACTTACCTAAGTATGACAAAATTTATTAATTATTTTTTAGATAAATTTTTATTTTAGATCTCCCAGATTTCAAGGCAATATTGACAGAATATTGTTGTATGCCGCGGTTCTATTGATTAAAAAATTGTATCTTAATTGATAATTTGTATCTTAATGAATCTAATTAAATTGTAGATAAGGAATGTCTAATAAATGAATTAGGAAACAACATGAACAACTTTATAGTTTGGTCAATTTTGAATCTACGTGTCGAAATCTAAAGCGTTGAACATAATCTTAAAGGAAAACCCAAACCGCGTCTAACGATATTTATAAGTAAAATATTTCCTACAGCTGACGATATTAAATTTAAGCGGATATTTTCTGCCTACCGGGAAAATTCATGTTTCGGTTTTATGGCAAAAGTATATTAACGGCTGAATCTGATATACTCTGTCATTAAGCACTTAGCGTGAATATGATAAGCAGTATTTTATGCTAAAATACGACGATGCTGTTCACCAGATACAGACTTTTATTATATTTGAAAAGCTTATATACGATCACTTCATTTTTATAAAAATATACGGGTAATATAAGACTTTATTTTGGTACGCATTTTTTTCGTGTATTAAATGTATACTCAGTAATAGGAAAATGATAATACTTGTTCACCATCTATAACAGTCATGGCCAACATTTTTTTTGTATGGGCATATACAAATATTTAGTATGAAACACTGGGCTAAAACAGAAACAATTGATAGATAATAATATTATTTATTTATTAAAAAGATAAGGTACGGATATGGTATAGTATATCTAGCGTTGGTATTAAAATAAAATAACAAAAGTATAAAACTCACAATGTACTTAAATATACAGTTAAAAATAATCGTTTCACAGAATACAAACATTATAAATATAAATTAAAAAAATATATATATATCCTGTTTTATATCCTTGAGAAGACGATTAAATATATAATGGCCCATGTAGTCCAGTGAGTCGGATGTTACTTTATATTTACATAAGGGTATGTAAAAATCGGTTTTATTCCTGATATTTACATTACGAATGTTGTCATTCGTAATGAAAACATTTCTATTTTTAAAACCGTACACAACGTTCATACATATATAAATCAAAGCAGGTTAAATGTTATATATGAAAAATGTTTCCACATGTATGGATAATTCCCTCAAGATATCTTAAAATTCGCTTTTGAGCTAGAAACCTTGATTCAACTTGAGACTCCCAACACTTTATCATAATTATCGGATAGGACAAAAGACATCATCAGCACACATAATAAAAGATACATCTATGGTCATTGGTATATAATAAAATGAGTACAGGACCCAATAAATAAGTAATTAAATACAATAAATATATCAAATTATAAATTAATATTAAATTAATGATCAATATCTTTCGTATGTAGTATAGTAGAACTGCAAGCACGCACGTATCGCTGTCGAACGTCTGTACCATACATAACGCCAACCAACTACGCGCCTGATTGGTCAGAACCTAATTTCATTATATCTCATCGAATCTCATCGTTATTCATCGACACAAAATCTGCATCTGGTATAATCACAATAAAAAACGCACAACAATAATTATAGCACATAGAGCATGAATAAACTATGTCTAGATTAAAAGATTAATGCGAAAGCATCATGGTGGAAATGAGTTTCGGGATTATATAATCTAGAAGCAAAATGCAATATCGATATGACTCCTAAATTAAAACTGAAGTTATGCAACAGAAAGTGAATATGACTATAGTATAATGTTAATAATAGACATTAACCTGATTGACCAGATTGTTTAATAACAATAAGAAAGAAAATGGTAACCAGGAAGTGCAATTGTTTTTCTATACGGCACATCCGTGGTTTATATAACAATGCAAAGGAGTTCAGCAATAGCGTTCAAGGAGAGAACCGCACCGCTAATAATTTTAATAAAATTTTGTTAAATTTAATAGTTAAACGTAAGAATAATTAAAATAGGGAAATATAAGTGGAACACCAGTGGGAAAGATTTTAAAGCAGAAGTAACTGCATATTAAGTGTTTTCGTCGAAATTAATACGTGAGAAGTGGAGGCTTGGTAAACGTCCTCAGCCCGTAGAAGACTACAAGGCTTTGGTAAGCAGTATAAGGAAACGGAATTTTGACGATCCACAGTTTAAGGGTAAAGATATACTACAACAGGTTTCCGGCAATCGTAGCAGCGTTTCCGAGGAAGCAGGTAGTACGACGGCGTCCGGTAGACATCACCAGAGCCCAACATCAGATGTTAACAAACCAGTGTCCTGGAAACTAGTGCTAAGTGTTTGTGCATCGCAAATTAAAAGAATATGACATTTTTGCCTATGTCAAATATGTCATAAATAAAATACTATTTTGAAAAAGGCCCAAAAAAGGGACCGAAACGTCAAGTAATATAATCAGTCGTTTTATTGTTACCATACCAAGATGAACCCTCCAAAATATAATGCGTAATAATACGAAAAAATAAAAAAAGTGAAAAAAATGTTTCCTTTCCGTTTTTTCTTGTAAACCCGAATTCCTATAAGGCTGTTACTTGAAATTAGGATTCAGACCCCAAAAAACATATAGAAGGGCTGAGAAAAATACTTCCGCAATTTTGTTACGAAAACGGCAATTTTGAGCACCGATTGACTAGATTATAGACATTTCTAATGACAGTTGGAGCTCTTCCTCCTTATGTAGGGAATGGCCGAAGCATCTCGAATATTCCTGAATTTATTAAACACATATACATATATATTATATGTATATTTATCATATATAGCAGATTTAATTTTTTATTTGCGAGTTTTCAGGAAGAAAGTATCTTTCAAAAGACACTTATAATAACGGCGAAGGTGCTGGTGATATAATAAAAAATTATTCACACCGTTAAGATTTATTATTCTAAGTAAAATGAAATAATGATTCTAACAGTAAGATAAAGTTGAATCTTACCTAAATTATCCATCCGTTTATCCAACGTTTTTTAAATATGACAGTAATTATGTATGTAAAATACACTTAACAGAATGGCGAAGGTGCTGGTGATAACGACAAAATTCTTAGGCTAAGAGAAAGCTAATCATTGTAATTAACAACCTGACTCCATTTGCGTTATTATGCTATTTGAACGCATAATTATCCTTGTAAAATTCCTCGCAACGCCTAGTAATTATCCTATAAACCAACGTCAGTTACAACTGCTACTTATGGTCGATACGCCGGCACTTTTATTTCCTGCGCCCCACACTGGAGAGCCAACTTTTTAACAGGGCTGTAACATTAATACTAGGCCAAGAGGCATGGCAGATTAAAAACTAGCCGCGGCCGGTGATTAATGGGAAAACTTGTAGTTTTTTCTGTTTGTTCATTTTGTATTCGAATTTTATTTAAAAATGTGATTAATTAGAGTATTTTGTACGTGATGCTTGAGGGTAATGTTGATAAATTGGTTGGGATTTGATAGTGAGTCGGCATTTTGTAGCACTTGTAACCGAAAGAGGAGCATTTATCCCGTAATTTAATTAATATATCTAATTAATAACGAATTGCGCGTCTTTCTGGTTCAGTTGTAGATAGGTATAAAGACTAAGAAAAAGAGTTTCGATAAAAGTACGTTAACTGAGAGTCGAACATTTGTAATTTCTACAAAAACCTTTCCTATAAATCTAAAGATACTTATCATGTCGATATGAAAATTCTACATGCAATTAGATTCCTCTAACAAATCTAGTCAACATAGACTATTGATTATATCTAGTCATTCATTTAACATAGGTTATTGATTAAATCTAGTCAACTAAGGCTATTGATTATATATTATATTGATTAAATCTAGTCAACATAGGCTATTGATTATGTTGACTAGATCGACAAATCTCGAGGCTATTATATATTATTGTTTCGTATGCAGCACCAATAAACTAATTATTATTATTACTATTCTTCCTTAGGTATTCGAAAAACGAGGTGCCTATATATCTCTGTATAAAGCCGCAAATATCTCAATGCCCAATAACCATATGCAAAGAGCAGAAAAAGAAGCAAATGCATGGAGCGAATGTAAAGGACTCGTAAAACAAGCAAGAACTAAAACCGGTTTGAAGGAAAATTGATTCTTTTCAAGTCTTATTGAATGAAAGCGTCAGATGCAATAGTGCAGTGTCAACACTATATAGTGCGCGACGGTACTCTGACAATCTCGTAGTCTCTATTCCCGATACGCCTCCTTGAGGATTTCAAATCTCTATTAAATCAGTGAGATGGAGTGAAGAACCGCGGCCGGGACAAAACGCCGATGCAAATATAAATATCCGTCAAGTAAAATGCGGCACGTAATATAAAACATGACGCAATTTTGTTATCTAAAAACATTCCGACGACGCAACATCATCAAGTTTAAGTATATTTTCCCGGCTAACCGACGTACCTAATACATATACCGAAATGGGGCAGTTTCCAGAAAATGTTATCATTTTAGGAGTGAAATATGACTACTTCCTCATCTAAAACATCAGAATATCCATTCAGTTCCAAACCGTATCCGGTCGAGTGCACAAATGGAATTTTACGAGCCCGAATAATGCACAGAGTAAGTTCTAAATGATAATCTCCTCTGGTAGAATGGCCGTATAATTTATCGGACGCAAAACTGTGTCGTGGGATACACAGCTAATATAACTATTCGTAATTTTTCAAGCTTGGCTTGGCTGGGAACTTGCCAAACTTTGTATAAAGGCAGAGTTTGGGCTGTGTTAAAAGATACACGGTTACGAGATATTTATACTCGTGCCCCCATTGAAATTCAAAGCTAGAGTTCTAGCAGTCCGTAATTTCTATATACAGTTTGTAAATAAATGCAATTATTGGCCAGTTAGTTGTACAACACCTCTTCTTTTAATTTAGTGTACAGGAATTAAATGGCCTTTCATCCAGGAGATGTAGAATGATGGGATTTTATTTTGCCTATCGGCTGCTCAGATTTTTTCGGAGGTCGTGGATAAATGAATTAAATGTTTAGTTATAGGCTCTCATGGCACTTAGGTACCCTTAGATCAGATTTTTACTTAGATAAATAGAAGAAATGTATTTTCTAATACAATATATTTACAAACAATTACTTAAACTAATGAAAATTTACAATTAATAAGCTTTAAAATGACTCTAATGCCACTTAAAATAAATTTAAAAAGTAGCTTGAAGGGCTCCAAATTAAGTAAAAATTACTCTCGACACCAAGTCAACCTGAAAAATTCAACATTTACAATGAATTGAATAGTGAACCTTGGTAAAATTGACAAATTAAAGATATTACGTAAGACCTGATAATTCCTGGGGGCAATAAAAATATACAAGGTATACCTTTCCTGGCAAACTCTGGAGATCCCCTCGTGGAATGTGGATTTCCTAAGATGCGGCTACGGCTCGGAGGTCCAGCGAAACTGGAACTGGCGTTCAGGAATTCGGGCAATGATGGTCTGCTCAGCTTAGTCACCAGAGGAATTTTTCTCGGTCATCTCATACAAGTATAGAAGGAAAAAGTACTAGTATCAGGTTTATCTTTACAATAAATTGGGAAGAAAAAATATGTATAAATTTCCCACTTGAGCAAGATATCAAGAGTAGAATTTATAACTAAACTCAAGTTACTCGAAATAATTCCAGAAATGAGCTTTAATTATATATTAAATCCATCTGAAAGAAAAATATTCGGCCAAATGGCGAATAGTTACTTAATTATCCAAGTACTTAGGTTGATTGATAAATTATTTATTTAATAAAACATCTCAATAGGAGAGGAAAGTGAAATACAAAAGATTTCTTGTGGAAAAGACTTCTAAGTATATATATATATATATATATATATATATATATATATATATATATATATATATATATATATATATATATATATATATATATATATATATATATATATATATATATATATATATATATATATATATATATATATATATATATATATATATATATATATATATATATATATATATATATATAAATATATATATATATATATATATATATATGTATATAGTGATTAATTGTATATGTGAACTCTTAATGTTCGTTGATAATTTTGTTATAATTGAACTTTATGATGGACGTATGAAATATTCCAAATTGTTTTTAGATTTAGATAAACTGAGAAAATATAATAACAGTGATTGCATAGCGAAGAAACGTCTGATAAGTTTTAAGGATACTTGAACTATTTCTTCCCTGTTGAATCCCTCCCATGGGCACCAGTTCTATGAACACTAATTTATAATTGTAGAAGGTTCACTGAGCAGCATGAGTACACTATAGTCATTAGGGCGGGGCGGTCCAATTAGGTCTATGTAAATTTTGCAATATTAGAATTTTAAAACTGAAATTATTTTCAAATGATGAATGGATCTACACAGAAAAAATTGCAACATGCGAAGACAAATATATCGTGTAGTTGAGCTATGTTTAATTGACCTAAGTACCTATTTAATTAAATCAATCACGAATGACTTGAATTAACGAAATTTGCATATTTGATATCCATCTATCACATGTTTGAACAATGTTGTTTGAATAAAAAATTCGAGTTACTTAAATGAAATTATTATTATTAATCAATTTATGATAAGTTAGCCTAAATGCGTCGATGATTAGCTGAATTGTAGAAATTTGTACAATCTTTAGAATTTAAAGAACTATTTAAAATATTTGGCCCAATCGTTTTCAAGGTTAATCCAATAATAAATATATTTGTTACAAGCTTCCCCGTACTCGGCGTACGATTTTTATATACCTACTAGGTACCCGCGGCGCGTGCGCCGGTCAGAGCGTTTAGTTTTCGTGTGTTCAACGTACATCACATGCGCCCATGCGGGTCCGTCCATAATAATTAATTATTAGTTGTCTCTTTTAAATAATAATGATTATTATTATTAAGGAAGTATGGAGTAAAATTGTGAAAACTGTGACGTCAAGCTGAATAATGGATGAATTCCGTAGTGCAAATAAACTGGTGCATTTAAAAGCAATAATCGAGGGTAAGTGCATACACACACACACCTCTTTTTTCAAGCCTAAATAAACATCAAGATAAATGGCAGACGACACTCGGCTGGCCCCATCAAAATCATTTATACAAAAAACTTGTTTTTAGTAAAATTCATGTATGGATAAAAAGTATAGAAGCAATATTTTGTAAATGTCCTATTTTTTTATTTCATGCAACATGGCGTCCGAACCCAGTAATTAATTTCTTATCTGGGTAACGTGGTAGCACAAGGGGCCTAAGTACAGCGGATCTCTGATCCGCACTCCGGACAAATTACAGAATTCCAGATAGATAACGTGGTTTAAGATGCCATGTTTCATCAAAAATAGCCTATTGTAGTTTCCATTGTACCTATACAATACGAGAAAGGGTTGGGTTTAGTTAATCTTCTATATTTTTGACTCAAATACATATGTATTAGGAAGAAGTCTGGTATTTTTCATTGAAACCTATACCCGTTTACATTAACTTTTTAAAGAATTAATTGAAATTTACTTAATACAATACCAGAAAGGGTTGGGTCCAGTGAATCTTCTAGGTTTTTGCCTCAAATATGTATTAGGAAGAACTCTGGTATTCTTCAATGAAATCTATACCCGTTTCCATTAACTTTCTAAAGAATTGATTGGAATTTACATATAAAGTCATGTTTGGTCTGGCGGTTGTTTTAAGATTAATTTTACTAGTTAGTACAACACTAATAGGGCATTTAAGAAACCTGGCACTTCGAAGTCAAATTCAGCTGATTTTAGTTGTTGTAGGACATAAACTATGTAGGTATTGTGTTTATGCAGGATGTCCCGAAACTAGACGTCAATATTTTAAGCACGTTATTCTATACGCCCTAAAACAGAGATAAAAGTTTATATAAACTAGGGTCCGCAACTTCTTAGTTTTTCAGATACAGGGTGTTAATCTAATCTAAATAAGCAGCATTATGATAAATTTCAATAAAATGACAGCTGTTAAATGTCAAAAAATGAGAACTGTTTAACCCCTAGTATAAATAAACTTTTATCTTTATTTTAGGGTGTATAGAATACGTGGTTAAAAATATTGACGTCTAATTTCAGGACACCCTGTATAGCAAGAACAGATGAGAATCAATAGCTTGCTATTCACAAAATACAAACCCATCAAGTGGCTATTCAGAAACCGGTGGGTAATATCTTTGTTTATGTCCTACAGGAGCCATATTGTGATTGCGCAGGTCGGTTCCATTGACTGTCCTATTACATCTAACTAAAAGCCAGTTTTTTCTCAAGGGTCATTGTTTTTAGAACAGAAAATTGACGATTTGGAAATCGTAGAGCTTCTAACAGACGACCAGATAGAGGTAGAGGTTGGTTAACGGCTACATTGGGGACAAGGTTCGTCTGAAAAGAAATTACGAAGAAATAAGAAATTAGAAGAATTTAATTAGAATGGGTAGTTCCACAACGTATACGAATTTTTCCTAACCCTGTATAAGTACCTAAGAATTTTGCTTTCATTTTAGTGAACGTTAACATTTTGTACCTACTTGTTTTTAAGGACTTACACAGCTAATAGGTAATATATGTATGTATACATGCCTTAACCTTTTACTTATATTTCCCAGAAAATTCAAAGACGTTATTATTTAATGCATTCCACATGAAATGTCAAGATGCGAAATAGTTTTTAACACCTTTATAACTTGATAGGTATATTTTTCTCGATCTTTTTATAGAAAAGTAAATAGATAACAAAATTATTATCATATTTAAACCAATAGCCATAGCATATTTAAACCAAATATACCCTAAATAAAACGTAAATCACGATGTGGTGTTAGGAAACATTTATGTGATTAGGTTAAATACATCAAACGTTTTATTCACGTATTTCTATATTTAGCACAAATTATCGATATATTTGAATCAAATCGTCAAATATTTAAACGAATTATGCCACAAAAATATTAGAAATATTCAAGTTATTTACTGAAACATTTGTATGGTCGGTTTGACAATGTGTGGTGGTTGCCTGAAATGTCTTTTTATTTAGCGGAAGACATCACAAGTTTCAGTTGTTGCTACCGTCACTAGAGTGAAGCTTATAAATAATTGAGATACTGAGCCACTGACGGCCGTATTAAAATACAGCCGTCGGATCAGTGTTGAGATTAACTACATTTTATAATGATGAGAATGTTTCTAAACACTTAAACACCATGTCCAATGCATATATTTCGAACGATTCTATTTCGGTAAATTACCTGAAATAAATTACATTTCTGCATGCAACAACAATACTTAATAATAGCGTAATAAGGAAAACACGAACATGTTTCATTAGCCTATATCGAGTATATTGTTATTTTATTATTTATTATATTATAAGCATGATAATTCTATAATGGCCACAGTATTAATAAAACATATTCTAAATCACCAACGTTTGCATTGATAGGTACCTAATTTTGTTACGTATTATTTAACGGTGGTGGATCAGTACATAAATCGATCGCTGAATTAAAATAGTTTCTATTAATTTATGTATTTGATGTTTTGTTTGGAAGGTTGTAATGTGGGCGTGTAAATACACGCCACAATGTTAGCGACGCTTATGCTAACTGACCTTTTTGTTGCAGGCTCGCAAACGTATCCAGGAATGAACGATATAGATCCGCTGTTAAACGAAGGGAAACCTCCATCTTTTGTTACGCCCGGACAGACCTACAGAATTGCCACCGGCAGTACAGTAGTCTTACCGTGCCGGATAACCCAACCAGGTGAGTTTAAAATGTTCATAGCTGCAAGCTAAATATCGTATGGTCAGTCAAAGCAGAAGCTGGTATTATTAAAAAAATACAATCTACTTGATTCGGCAATCCTTTGACGGACCCTGCGTGAAAATTAGCATCCTGAGAGGTTCGGCGTCTGAATAAAGAGCTCTGAATAGTTCACGGCACGACAATGGAGCCGTTTAATAAGTAATTGTAGACCGTTAGATTCCGGAATGTCTTTGGGATAGTTACTGGGGAACTATTTTGATTCCTAACTGCTCTTCAAGATAATTCGGTTGCCATTATCTCCGTTTCTGCGAGCTTGTCAGTTTTCCTTCGGGTGCCCTTTCGTAAATCTCTGACATTACTGGAAACATTATTACACCGTGCACGAAATGAAACCTTCCTCAATGAAAAGAGATCTGGAAACTGCTTAAAATTGCTGAACAGTCGAAATGAAGACGCTGGAACTTGTTATAGTTTCTCTCCAAATGCGTTAAAGAGAACCTTTTGGTTTTCAAGTGTTAATTAAATTTATTATAATAAATTAATTTTTTTTTAAAACAATTTAACACATTTATTTATAAGAAAATTGATGATTACGATACTATAAATATATACAATGAAAATAGAGTATGGTAATACGGTGGGTACTAGAAAATGATAGTAAATGAACGATTGTAAAAATCTCTCCGCCACATAACCTAATATAAAATTATGGACATTTATGAAATTAGTAGAATTTTGGGAAATTTTGATGAGGTCCGAATTGGTTTCGCTAAAAATCTTATATCTATGAGCTCTATTTAACTCCGGAGACGATTAAAACTTTAGTTAGAGTTTTAATCGTCTCCGGATGATGCCAATTTGGTTGCCGAAACGCGCGTCGAGCGAAGTCAAAGTGTTTTGGTGTTTGTGGAAACTACTCCGAGTGTTATGTACTTTATGATTAATCGAAGCTTGAAATAAATGATGAAATGGGCCGCCCCCATTTCAAATCTTGAGTTGATTGTTTATAAAGTTGGAATTACACCTGATTTTATTTGTTAGGCAAGAACAATATGTCGTCGAGAGGAAAATATACCTCGTATTGGAAATGGCCAATAATACCAATTTATTAAGGAAAAATTGTGAAACAACCTTGGAAATATCTGAACTTTTAAAGAGGAACAATGAATTCCAATATGATTACAAAATATTTTCAGGATATCCTTCGAAAAGCTTTTTATCTACAGACTAAATTTTATAAACAATATTGTTCCGTTCTGTCAGTGAGAATATTTTAACTTGAACTTTGATACGTATTTTTTATTGCAATATACGACTGAAAATTAAGTATAAAAAAATTCGGAAATCAAATTCTTACATGGAACTTCAAATTATCTCCTTTAAAATATAAACTCGATTAAATTACAGAAAAAATTGGAAAATAGACGTAGGTGTAATCTCAATAGATCCCATGCAATTACCATGCATTAACAAATTTAATGGAAGCCGCTGAATGAATGATCCATCTATTGTATTCCTTGTGGTCGGGGTGCCGCAATAAAAATTCCAGCGGACAGTTGGTATTGGTACCCACAGCCAGGACCGTCCGAGAGTCCTATTAAGCTAGCGAGGATTCTACAAGGATGCTGGCCTATGACGTGGGTTAAGCACAGAAGCGTGGCACTTGACAGGCATTTAAGGTGGGCCCGAGACCGGTTAATCTGCGGTTTACCAGACTAGATCGGTTGTCCGATCAAAGCGTCGTTAACTTATAGCCTGTAAAGTGAAGGGTACAGTTTTGGATTGCGGAAGAATGAGATGTATAGGCAGGTGGCCTGACGTGGGTAGCGGGATCTATGGGTGTCTGGCCAGACAAGGGCTTAACCTACTGTCTATTATTATGTCCCTACATATTTTACATATAAGTTTAATCCTCATATATATATATATATATATATATATATATATATATATATATATATATATATATATATATATTAGCTTTGAAATTATTTGCTATTCATATTTTTTTGTGAAAAGTAATCTTGGGTTTGTAGCATTTCATTACATAGAGAAATAAGCAAATAGACGCATAAGATGGAAGATACACTTACCAGTGCTATATCTGGACATACATACGGAAACGAACCACTATACACACGGAAACGAACCACTTAGAAGTTGAAAAGTTCTTTCACAGTTCTTTCACAGTTCATCATCAGAGCGGTGTACGATTTATTTCATTGATCATTTATACTTGAATTTAAAATATTAATACTCCAACACTTGCAGTGACGTTTTATGACATTAGTTTTTTATGCATTTTAAAGTTTAACATCTTCTGGATAACTCTATGCTTAATGCTTTTATATATAATATGTTTAAATAGAACAAATATAAATAGTAGAGGAATTGAGGATATATGAGGATATTTTATTGCCCTCACCAGGGGCAATCGATCCACTCAAAATATTGATGAAGTTTGCTTGTCAATAACTTTGTTAATTTAAGTCTAATTTAATTAATTTTTTTTTCATCTAGTAGATAAATTTATAAAGACTCTCACAGAAGAAGTTAAATTTAAAAAAACTAGGCAAATATCCATTTTATACAGGGTGACACAAACAGTGAATTTTTACTCTAACTTTAAAACAATATATGGAGTGGCCAACTTATTACACCTTATAATTTCTTATTTTTTTATCAAGCTACATCTATTCCTTACATTTTCTTTTTTTATTTGTTACAATAACTTTTTTTTTGTTAAAGATACATTACATTTATTTCTATAACAATTTAAAAAATGTAACCATAACGAAAACGACCTAAAAATAATCTGAAAAACCTAATCAACTTAGTGTACGAATAACTGCTGCAATTCGTCTTGACATGACCTCAATTAGGTTTTGAATGTAACCCTGGTCGATTTGCTGCCATTCTTCAATTAATACTTCACTGAGTTGCTGTAAATTTGCAGGAGCTGGTACATGATATTGTATTTCCCTTCCAAAAGCATCCCAAATATGTTCAATTGGGTTTAGGTCTGGGCTTCGAGGAGGCCAATTCATTACTGGGATATCAACCTCGGCTAAATATTCATTAACGATTCGTGCAACATACGGCCGGGCATTATGATGCATCAACATAATATCGTCTCCGATGAACGGCGCAAAAGGAACAACATATGGTTCTAAAACGTCTCTTATATACTTATCTGCTGTCGTAGCTCCCCTACTCATTACGACTAAGTCTGTCCGGGAGTCAAAACCTTGACTCGTCAGTGAATAGCATATTGCTCCATTCTTCATTACCCCAATATTCGTGTTCCCTAGCATATCTAACTGCACACTTTCTTTGTTTCTATATATCGTTAAATGTCATAAATCTTGTTGAAGACAAGCTAAATCTCTAGTATCACCAAAAGTGGATAATAAAACGCCTCTAACTTTTTGCTAATAGTCTAGATCGAATGTAGAACTAATTCTCATTACGTCTTGTCCCTGTAATTTTGAACAAATGGACCTAAATAAATAAATATTTAAAGTAATGGCTTGCGGAGTATTGCTAGGGTCTGTGAAGGTATTTATCAATGCATCGCATCCTGACATATAGTCATTTAATGCAAATGTATTACCGTCGAAGATTCTGATGGAATCTACGTACATTTTTACTAGTTGATAATTCATTTTTATTGGTTGAAAATTTAAACGAGCTGGTCTTAAATAGGGTTTGAGTTATTTGAGGTTTCAGAGTCACTTTCTGAACTTTCTAAATTAGTTTAGTTGTTTAGTCAACTGTTCTGTTTTAATCTCTCTTTTCATCAACAAGCAGTTGTCTTGCTTACAGCCTACCTAAAAGGTATATGACTGGATAGTTGACTGGGATTTTATAGAGGTGGTTCAAGGATTAACAGAATAAATCACTGTTTGTGAAATAATTTCTATTTCAATCACTCGTTTCAGCAAAAACCAGTTGTCTTGCTCACAGTCTACCTAAAAGGTATATGAATGGTTAGTCAACTGGGGTTTTATAGAGGTGGTCCAATGATTAATAGAATAATTTCGTTGCACTTTGATTTCTTGAAACTAACACTTTGGAAATTGGTTTCCTAGCTTTCACTTATACCTTTGTAGTATAGAGAAAGGATGTACTGCAATAGTACGGGGGTCCTCGGGATCGAGATTGAGCAATACTTTGTACTTACTTGCTTTGGCGTGTACGGGCTTCTTCTGGAATTCTTCAGCATGAAGAATTGAAATTCATCTGCATCCTTAACAAAGAGTCTACCAGTTGCTTGTAGCATATACCAGACCGCGGCGATTAAGTATCTGCACAGAAGAATTTCCAAAAATAACTATTCTCACAGGAACAAACTTTATTTCGGACAGTAAGACGTATACAAATGTAATGTTATAGATGGTCAGCGCAGATGGCCTTTTATATGTAATAAATACAAGCATGCATTTGCTGCGTTGCGTCGGTATTTTTGTGTCTTCATTCTGATACGTAGGTAACATAACGTTTAGTTTATGTTACGAAATGCAACAAGGTTAAAACAAATATAATTTATATAGTATATTTATTGTATAATTTTTTATACAATGCCATAAGTCGCGTTATGGCGTCAGGTATTTAAAATATATATTTTTTGTACATAATATTTCGTCAAACAATGTATAGTTTATTTAACAAAAATATAATTTTTGGATTTACAACGTTTGAACACGACAACGCCTGTCGGGTCCGGTAGTACCGGACCATCATATTACTACATTTTCTCTTTTCTTCTCATCTCTTTAAATCGCCATATAAGTAAAAAATGGTCTTGTCCGTAATAATTCATTTTTTTTATCTAAATAAAAACCTCTTATATTCTGTTGCAGGCAGCTACGTCCTGGCATGGAAGCGCGGCATCGCGGTCCTCACGGCAGGCCCTGTAAAAGTAACTCCGGACCCTCGAGTACGTCTCTTACCGCCCCCACCTAGTTCGTCCAGCTTAGGCATCCCGGAGCTCTCAGGTGGAGGATACAGCTTGGAGTTAAAGGACGTGCGCCCGCAAGATGCAGGGGATTACGTGTGCCAAATCGGCACAATGGAACCCAGGGAGATTACACATACTTTAGAGATATTAGGTTAGTATAATATACACTGTATATCACTTGGCATTATGTAGGGTGACCCACTGTTACCTTTACGTCGATGTTAAGCTCGTGGCGTTTGCCGCCGCAAAGTACGTAGTTTGTAGGGGTAGTTTCTCACATTATATTCCGATTGTACGGCCTTCCTGATAGTTATAGGGACGCCTTATAGGTCCTTTATTTGCTCTTGATACATTAAAACTAAAGTATATCTAAAACCAAGAGGCCAAAGACAAATGCACTCAATCAGCAGGCGGTACATTGCGCTAGATTGACATCTGCCATCTTGACTTTTGATATACCTAATCGCGCCATTGATAATGTCTTCAAAAACAACAATATTTTATTCGAAGGCCACTACTTTGTTCGTAAGCTCTTTTTACATATGGATCTTTTTTGCAGTGCCTCCTAGAATCCACTACGTCTCGCACACCGAACCCCTGGAGGTTCTGCAAGGGGCTACCGTCAAAATGGAATGTCGCGCTTCGGGCAATCCAGTGCCAACCGTGGCTTGGACCCGAAAGAACAACGTTCTGCCCAGTGGCGAGCGCTCGGTTTCGGGTCTCTCTATGGTCATTCAGCACGCGGATCGTCATTCTGCGGGTCAATATCAATGCTCCGCGGATAATGGAGTTGGACAGCCTGACACCAAGCACATTACCCTGAATGTTTTATGTAAGTACCTATACAATACGTACCTTGGGATGATCTTATTATACCTACTCTTCGCTGCAAAAGTCGAAGAGTATGAGGTAAATGCACCAGTGTTTGACTGTGTCCCAACTAATTAAGACTACTTTAGAATATTTTAATATAAAATAAGTATCTCTAAAGCCAAACAGTTGATCCCAGTTAACAACAATAATCTTTGGTATAGCTGATAATCCTGCAAAATTTTTGTCATTAGTCACGTGATCAGAACATGCGTTGACACGAGTCCAAAATAGTGGTGTTTTGTGGTGCTGGTTACTAACGTAAATTAGTAAGGTAAGTAAGTCAATTAAGACATTTAAACGATTAAGACGATTTAAAAGACGATTAAGACAACTCTAAAAAATCTCTTTGATAATAAAGCAAAAAGGGTTTTTTAACTGCTATGAAAGTGAAAGGAGACAAAAGCGTTTACAATGCAGGCACAAATGATGACAAGGACTTCGTGTTGAACAGGGTAAAAAACGATAGGAGTAATCGTTTCCGAGATGTACGCAAAAAACTGAACTATGGTACCTTTAACCCCCCCCCCTTTCTCGAGTTCACCCCCCACCTTTCTGGGACTTTTGATATATGTCTACCTAAGTGTAAAGGAAGCGTTTAAAAAAAGTTCCAACTCTCTAGGAATTTTTTCCACCGATCGCCCTATTTTTGTTTAATTTGACTAGACTAAGTATTGATTCGGAAAACGATATAGAAGTAGTGTCTCTTAAATCTTTAAACGAAACATGTGCTTTAAAACTAATTGAACGTGATGTTTCTAGTATAAGTTTTGCTGACATTATAACAAAAGTATTTGATCCCGAGCTGCAAGGGTGATAGGATAAGATATGATTTTTCACAGGAAATAGATGTTTTTGAGGCTTAGTTAAATAAAATTATTACATTATTACATTTTCACGTGTGTCAATTACTGGGGTGTCAATTACTGGCACGATGAAGAATTTAACTGTCAATTACTGGCGATAGAACAGGTTTTTTAAAAATAATTTGAATAAAAAAGCCGATGCGTTCTACAAAAAAATAATAAAAATGCCAATATTAATTTTTTCTGCTAATACTGTCAATGACTGGTGCGTTTACCTTATTATTACATTTTATGTTTTCACGATTTCATGTTCTCTTCCGGAAAAGCGGTAGAGTAAGCGAAAAATAGCTGTGCTGTCTGTTATCTTGTGGAACACGTTGATCTAACGCTTTGCTCATTGAAATTTATAGAAAAAAGGCATATAGTTTGCGACAAAATCCGTTTCTCAGAAATATTCGCGACTTTTCGGTAACGTAAAATTTTTCTTCTCCTTTTTATCTTACAGAAAACATCACCCTACGTTTTTACGTAAAAAAAGTACTACCATCGCTCTAAAAAACCCGTTTTTCTCCTTATCAATTAAGTTTCTTGGTGACGGAAACTTGATGAAAAAACAAACCCTCGTCAGGAAACTCGAAATCTGGTATTTTGCTTGGGTGTGCAGAATAGCAGCATTTTTAGTTTCCTGGTAATGACAACTTTGCGGACGGAACCCACATCGGAGAAAATATATGTTCTACTGGATTAAAATATGTTAGGATTTTTTTATTTTATTGGTGATGACGCTTTGAGGGCAAAACTTTAGGCATTTTCGGTTTCCTGATTATGGTAAATTTTGATGTGGAAGGCGCGTGGAAATATGCATAAAGAATCGTGCAGACTGCTCAGCTTTGGGCAGCCAAAAAAGATATTACATTTTTGCGTCCAGCGAGAAGCAATTATGATTGCACTAAAAGAAACTTTTACAACCGCCCTGGAAAATTACAAAATGAACTACTATGTTATGCATAAAAGTTGCATTACCGTAAATTAAACATTCAGAAGTTCTCACATATGTATACTTTTACATGTGTCCGGTGTACTCCAATTTCCCGACCAGCTGTAGTGGCCTACAACTTGTATATCACTTCTAATTTATTTTCGCTGGGAACGTTACCTCGTTCCAACATGAATGTAAATGAACTAACATCAAAAAGGACGTAAAGTAGATTTCTACCACCATATTTGTAGAAAATACTTTCTCTTTGACAAACCTGGAGAATTATATACTTCTATATGAATTCATGCGAATTTGATATACTCATACATTCTTTTACAGAAAATCGCGTCTTATTTTCTGAAGTTCATGCACCACGTAACAATGGGGTATTTTACTTGAGTGAAGATGAAAGTGGAAATTGTTATATTGTGAAAATATATATTTTTTAAAAATATGTGGCAGAATAAAAACGATATTTAACATTATAATGTATATATTATAATATAATATTTAACATTATTATTTCAATTTAAAATTTAAATATTTCCTAATGACGTCACTAAGCGCATTGTGTTATTGTTTGTTAGTTTGTTGTGTGAGAGTTTTCTCAATTTGTGACGTGATATGGAGGAAAATGTGCAAGGTAGATCGGATAATTTGTGCTCCATGCAATATGTAACAGCTAGAAAGGTAGACAAATAGGGAATATCTGTGATAAACTAACACCTCTCGCAGAAAACGTGTTCCGTGCAATATTGAGCGCTGCGAATTGATGTGAGCACATTGATAAACACTTTTCATGTTGTTTCTCTTCCAGATGGGCCGGAGGTGGAGACTGAGAGGGCAACAGTACACACGGGAATTGGTTTGGAGGCACAGCTGGTATGCATTGTCCACGCCGAACCGTCGCCCCAGGTAAACCATCTCAAATATTTATCATCTTTCGCAATATGTGGACACTATGATAGTGAATTATCTATGGAACGATTGGAAATTATTGTCGGGTATATTGATACATGCACTGGACATGAGACAGTGGCGGAGATAATCAGAGAGAAACAATCTGACCCAAAAAATATATATAAATAAATACATATTTTTTATAATTAAAGTACATTCTTCTAAAAATGAAACAGTATTCTCCTCTACTCTTGACCAATTGCTAACTTCTCTTTACTGCTGATAGATAACGTTCTCTGCTTTTACCGCGAGGAAACTTTAAGTGGAGCAACTTTTTGAATTTAAATGTCTTCCCTTCGGCCTCAGGATTATAGCAGTTTTGTACTAAATTCAATAGATATTATACACCAAATATAGTAGATATTTGCTACACGCACTGGATATAAGACAGTGGCGGAGATGAACAGGGAGAAACAATCTGACTCGACGTTTTAATCGCAGAAAAGAGTAAACAATATTTGCCCGTATATATTTTTTATAATGAAAGTACTTTCCTCTAAAAGTGAAACAGTTGTTTCCTCTACTCTTCACCAATTGCTGACTTCTCGTTACTGTACATAGAAAATGTTCTCTGTTTTTACCGGGAGGAAACTTTTAATAGAGCAATTGTTTGAATTTAAACGACTTCCCTTCGGACTCGGAATTATGTTATGTACTAAATTCAATAGATATAATACGCCCTAGAAAATCAATTGTGTTATATTTACTTTTCTATTGCGTTCTGGTAATATTATCTGGTAAAGTTTGAGAAACACTGCTCTAGAGAGT